>CM072821.1:21189454-21350244 GCA_036937905.1 Salvia rosmarinus
TCAAGACATACGAGGGATCATGTGGAAGCTCCATATCGACCAAGCTATCAAAGAAAGTCATGCGATGGGATACTATTGGCCAACAATGTTCCAAGACTGAATTGACCGTAAAAAGTGTCCGGCGCCAATTATGGAAATGTGCCGAGGCTACCTCAAACAGACTCGCCGGCATGCAAAAGCACTCGCCATTCATGCAATGGGGGATTGATATGTGGCCCCTTCAGAAGCTCCGTGGCAGCTCTAGTTCCCCGATTGTCGCTATCACTACTTCACAAAGCCGAGTGAAGTTCAACCCTCGTAAAATCACAAGCAAAACGCCTCAACTTTGCTCGAAAAATATTGTGCGTCGCTCGCATCCCCCATATCCTCGCTTCGATATAATGGGACGCAGCTCACGATAAAGGTCTTCAAAGAGGTGTCAAGAGCTTCAGATTCAACAAAATTCACCCATGGCCCATCCTCAAGCAAATGGTCAAACCAAGTCACCAACAGGACAATTATGAAGGACTCAAAACTCGCCGACCGAGCGAAGCGGCAATCGTGAAAAATTTGCCACAAGTCTTATGGTCATATCGCATAAACACCCCGGACATCGAACGACAAAACACCTTACACCAGTGTATGGAACCGAGGTAGTGATCCTGTGAGAAATCGGTATGCCGAGCCCCTGCACTATCCATTTCTCACCGAAGCAAACGGGGAGAATCCACTAACCGACCTCGATCTCGCTAGAAGAGAAGAGACTCGCCTACATTAGAAGCTTCCCAGACAAGAACAAGTAGTTTGGTGATTATAACCAGCCGTGTTAAACCCGACACCAAGTAAGCGATCTCGCATTTCAAATAACGAAGTCAAGAAGTCAGAAGCTCGCAAGTTAGAAGCTACCGGGAAGGACTATACGAAAGTTAAAGAAGTCCTGAAAATGGTCATATAAGCTCGCCCATTTATCCCATATGAGCAAATACCTCTATACGTGGGTACATCATTCATCTTAAGAGATATTTTCAGATAAGTGTCAAAAGAAAAAATTGTTCATTTAGTCTTGTTAAGTCGTGTCTTTAGGTCCTTTTCGTTACGCCGTGTTTCATTAATAAAATCTTTTTCTTGCATATTCATTTGTCACTTATGCATACTACCTATTTCCCATTATATAATACCCTCTAAGATGACGATAAACCCAACAAAAGGTAAATAAACGCTACGCTGAGGACCACCCCTATCGACACTTTCTATCTAATAAGGAACTTTTACCTTCGCTTTTACGAGGATGAATTACCTCCGCTTAATACGAGGACAAACTACCTTTGTTTATTTCGAGGATTTAATTACACCTGCTTAATACGAGGACCTAACTACCTTCGCTTATTTTCGATAACTAACTACCTTCGCTTATTTCGAGGATGAATTACCTTCGCTTAATACGAGGATGAACTACCTTCGCTTATTTCGAGGGATGAACTACCTTCGCTTGAATACGAGGACTAACTACCTTTGTTTATTTTCGAGGATGAATTATATTCAATTAATTACGGGACGATCTACCTTCGCTTGATTACGGTGATGATCTACCTTCATTGATTAAGAGGACGATCTACACTTGCTCCATTACGAGGACTAAATGTGTACAAAGTTGTTTGATAAAAAGAAAAATCAACACAAGGTAAAGAAAATTTGTTCTTATTTCCAAAATATACAACGATTACTTAAGACGACGTACGACCAGGAGGCTGGGAAAAGCCTAAGCCAATCTCTCAAGAAAATCGTGGTTCAACACCATCTATGCTCACCCTACCCCTACCTCGCCCTCGATCGACACCGTGAGCTCGCCACCGACCTCTATGTCTTGCCATCTCGACCCTGCCATTTGATAACCCGCCTCACAAGATAAACTCCCGAGGATGCCTATCGACAATCCTAGTATGTGGAGAAACATCGCAGAAAAGAAGCCTCGGTCAGCCAACCCAAGCACCAAGTTGCGGATGGCGAGCTGCTAATGCTTGTATGTAGATCCGCCTATTTTTCTCAAGTCGGCAAGCTGCTCCCCGAAATTGCTGGTGAGTCCCCACCGTACTCACGCCCTGTAGCTCAACACCGGCCCGCGATCTCTAAACTTTGGCTTGGCCTCGAGATGGTCATTCCACCACCCGCGAATAACCGCCTCTTATTCGGGCGTGCTCTCGACCCACCAATTTGGCATCATCCTTCGAGATCTCCAGCCTTCCTCCAACTCAAAAATCGAGCTCAAGCTCATCAAATTTCTCTCGAGCAGCTCGACTTACATCGCCTTCACCCCGACATGACCCGCCTCGCTTTCCAAGAAGCGACCTCGACCTCTTTTGCTTCAAGAGCTCGTTCAAAATTTTGATTTGGTCCACCAATGAGACATATCAACAAAGTTCAGAACAGATCAAGAGAAAAACAAAGAGAAGCATTCTTCAATAAAACCGTGGAATTTTATTCAAGCCTTTTAAGCGCATGTCAAAACCGACATCCTAATGATGCCGTAAGCACATTTTATCTACAAAGAAGTTAAAAGGGATCAATCAACCCTCCGGCAGCCTTCTCCTCGTGATGCACCTCCCCGACCTCCTTCCGAACTTCGCAGCTTCGCCTCGGCAGAGTCGCCTCGCCTCCTTAGCCGATCGCCATAATAGCTTCGGAATGACGCCTCGATCCACCGAGCAGTGACTGACCGACTCGGCAACAAGAAGGTCAAAGAGAGGCCACTTCCACAACGGCAAGCTCTTCATGCCGCCAAGAGACCTCGCATATGCCCACAAAGTAGGCCTCATTCTCCATCACCTCATACCCGCATTGGACTTATCCAAATCCTGTAATCCTCAAGAACTTCATTGAGAGGTCACGACACGCCAGATAAGGATCATGCCGCCTCGCCGGCCACCCGAGAACCTCCCAGACAAAATGCCTCCGCAGAGGCGCGGAGAAGTTTCTCCTGCGGGGCCGCCGCTTCCCGACAACCGGGGCCGCCCACCTCGCCTCAACAAGCTCTGACCGCCGCCTTCTCCACCTTCGCCACCTCGACCGCCGCCAGAGCCGCAGCCTCCCTTCGCCGCATCCCGAGCTTTAGCCGCCTCGGCCACCCTCATGGACGGTGAGGTCTTCTTCCTCCAAATCCTCGCGACACCGAGCCACCCCGTGGAAGTGGACGACGGCGCTATTCAAGTAGTCCGTCACCGAGCGACGCACATCGCTCGTGGACGCCGCCGTTAGTCGAGCGGACATCCCGGCAAGCTCGCCGATATGTACTCGGTCCCCGATAAGTCAACCATGTCAAACAAATACATCAATACATAACTTTGTGACGCAAAACAATCAAGCACTCGGGGAAGGACCGATGGGCGACATCTGGTACCGACGATCTCACACCATCATCGCTTGCATGAGTGAAATACGCCCTCCTTGTCGGGCGTGAGATGGGTACGGCGAAGACGACCACTATGTCTTCTGCCCTCTTAGAGAGGCCTCAAACACAATCTTCGGAGTCACGCTGATGGTTTCGAGATCGACTCGATCTCTTCATCTTCTTTCAAGTAACGTTCATCATGGAGTTAAAATAAATGCCGAAGTTAGAACATAAACAAAAAATCAATCAATAGTCAAGTAAGTGAGTGGCTCACCCTTCATCGATTCTACCGCAGTAGTAGGATCATAAAGGCTCACCAAGCACCGCGTAGCTCGGCCTCTGAAAAACTTCATCAACAAGACCAGCCCTTTCCAAAGACTTCTAGCCACCAAGCTTCATCGATGGCCTCATCCGACAACTTCCCTGTATTCCGCATTTAACCGAGGGACTCATCGAACCGACAAAAGAAGAACTTCTTCGCTAGTTCGATTTTGAATTGCCTTCACCTTAAAACTACGCATTTAGGTGATAAATAATACCACCAGAGTCGGATTTAAATTGAAAACCTAAGGACCAGCCCTCATGGTGAGAGGAAAATTATGGCGACGGGCAAGACACTAAGGTCCGCCAAATGCCGAAAAGAATTTGGCATTATTTTAGGGGTATGCCAACTTTTGTTGCAGCTCGGCATACATGTATGAAAAGGAAGACGAATACCGCACTTAAGCGCTGTCCTCAGATACCATAACAAAATCCTCCTGAGGGCCGATGCCATATCCTCCGGTCCGAGAGCAACCAACTCAAAAGATTTTGGAATAAAAATCTCAAGCAAGCTCTATTATCGCAGGATTCTAGATATGAAGGAAACGAAGAAACCCTACCAAAATCCCTCAAAGGCGGGAAAACTACTCTTCACGCAGAAGGAAGGGGAATCAACGTAAAACTTTAAAACCATCGCGAACCCGTGGACATCGACACATCATGGCCTTCACTACCGTAAGACTCTCGTAATGCGCAAAGAAGTTTCATAAATAACTTACTTGTTTTAGAAGCGACTATCAAGAAAATGACACCGATGTTCGGGCGCGAAAAATACCACAAACAAGATCGACACTATAAAGTTTTCAAAAAGATGTAGAGTTTTTCGAGTTTGAAAGTTGGAGGCGGATAAAGTGAAATGGGAAAGGCGACAGGAAGTTATTCCAACGCACTTTATCGGGACCCCAACCACCGTATCATTAAATGGACGTGACGTGGTTCGTGTTCGACATCGCATCGGCATCCCATGTTCGGCTCGCACGACGTTACACATTTAACCTCGCCACGGCGCTATATATCCGACTCGACAAGAGATTACGATTCGACCTCGTAGGCAACGAGTATTGACTTCGGCCAATTTATGGCCGAGCGACATACAACTCGGCAGATCAGACGCTGCCCACTTCGCCACCACGAATTTCGAGAGGCAATGCCGAACCATCGCCCCCATCCATCACGACCTCACTTCTACGCCTTTTGAGGATGGGGGCGGATAGATACGATCCAACTATTAGGCCCAAGCATCGTGCCCAATGTAAATGGGCCCCGACATTAAGCTCTACCTATGTGAGTTCGTCCAAGAAGACTCCTCAACCAACTACAACTCAAATCGCAAGGAGACGAGAAGATTCGGACGCATACCTAAAAGAATCCTTATGAGAGAATACTTCAGACAGAGTCAAACTCAATATGACGGTATATAAATAGAAGTTAGATTAGAAGAAAGGATCATCTACACTATTTGTAATCGCCTTGCACACTTAATACGATATACCTCTCGCTCCGCGGACGAGATCTATTTCAATAGATCGAACCACGTTATTTCCTCGTGTTCCTTACGCATTTATTACCCTACTAAATTAAGATCGATCGCCTCAAACTCAAGTTATGTCGATGGGATATTTTTTTTTGTTATATAAAGATAAATTATTAATACCTATGACGGGATACGGCCCAACCACGCAGCCCACCGACATGCCCAAACGAGCTGCGCCCGACAGAGTAGCGGCCACGCGGTTAAGCCAAGGCCCACCTTCAAACCCTAATCACCCCCAAACCCTAATCGCGCCACCTTGCGAAGGCCAAAGGCCCCTGTGCGGAAGGCTAACAGTCCTATGGATAAGAGGTATGTGCCTCACACGTAAGTGCCAAGAGTCCCTACACGGGTGGATCACCCCGCCTTGTGGCCCTCATATGTATAAATAGAGTTAGATCAAGGTAGGAAGGTTAACAACTTGAATACTAAGAGCTTTTAGTTATACTCATCGTAATCAAACGTAGTGAAAGTATTGAGAATCACCTCCGTGGACGAAATCTCATTAACGATCGAACCACGTAAAAGCCTTGGTGTTCTTTATCGCTTACATAAATCTCGTGATATTTACATATTCTAGATTTACCATTGGCGCCTCTGTGGAACTTACGAACAAAAAGCTTCGCTTTCTACAAAACTTAATGGCAAGAACCTGCACAACCGCCGACGTCGGAACAACCGCACGAGGACAACCAGTGGTCACCAACACACTTAGGAGATCGCAGACGCCACAAGTCGGTCACACACCGAGGCTACATGGAAAACGCTCCCATACACCGTGACCGCCTCCCCAATGTAGGAGAGATGCCGACCTCAACGAGGACTTAAAAGACATTCGCTCGTCCACGAGGCCTCGGCCGAGCCGCGTGACCGATTCCTCAACGCCAACCTCGCTAATTCCAAAGCTTGCTCCACCAGATGACAATGAGGCGGCACCTCCCGAGTGCCCGAATCGGCGAATACGGGCGCCCGAGGTCGCTACCCCACCGAGGCGGTCAACGCCACCGCACAATAGCCGAGAACGCGCACCAACTGCCGCCGTAAGTCAATCACCTCGCCAAGGGCCGCAACCATTCACCACCTCGCCACCCGCTGGCCGCCTCCACTCGGCATGCCGCCCGAGGCCGAGCGTAATGCGAGAAGAAAGGCGAGCGAAATCCTCCTGAGAGACGATAGACGCCGTTATCGGTCTCCCACCCTCCAAAGCGAGATGGAAATGATCTCCGGGTTCGACGAGCGAAGAATCATCTCCTTTCTCCGTAGAGATCTCGACACGCCCGCCCCAACGGTTTAGGGCACCCAACATCGCCGCCACGATGGCCTCTGGGACCCCTCCGACTTCCTTTTCGCCACACCACTAACATGGCGAATCAAGGAATGGAAGATTTATGTGCAAGATCTTCCCGAGGTGCCGATCTTCAACGCCCGACGCCGGGTTCACCTCGCCCGCCAAAATAGTATACATCGCCTGTGATCTCACGGATCGCTTTATGATGCTTCTATCAAAATGCCACCCCAGCAGCCTTCGTCCGACTCGCCACAATCCGCCAAGGGCTGGACGAGACGATGTCGAACTTTGTTTCGAGGTTCATCTGGCGAGCCCTCAAAATCGACGAGAGCAACGATCTCTATATCATCAATGCGCTCAAGAATGTGATCCGACCCGGCGACCGAACAAGGAGATCACCCGTGAGAAGTCTGAGACGGCTAGTCGCCTGAACCTGGTAGACAACTTCGCCAAAGGAGACGAATCGACCGAAAGAAGATGAGACCTGGACGAAATGGAATGAAAGCGAAGGTTTGATGACCGAGGTCGAGGTACCAACGTCAAGTGCCTTCGAGAGAATCGTAGCGGCCCTCCTGAGTCCGTGCTCTGACCTCGGCCCCTCGGCGGCAAAGCACCTCATCCGCTCAAATCGAGAGCGAAGATATTCGAGCCCACGCCGAGCTCTTCCCAAAGCCCTCCTATGAAAGCGAGGATCCAAGAGGTCAACGGAGGAATATCAGGACTATCACCGGGTATGGTCACGACATCGAGGATTGCCGAACCTAGGTTCAGATCGACGAGCTCATCAAAGCATGAGCCCTCAAGAATACCTCGGCCGAGCTCGGCCAGGGAACAAAAGCACGTATGAAGAACAACGGTGGCAACCGGCCGACCTTGACGGCGACCCAAATCAAGATGACGAGGACGAAGGTCCCAACGCTATGGAGCAGGTCTATGCCATTATCTAAGCCCTCGTAGGAACGACGAGGTCGTCGTTAAAGAACGAGGCTCTGAGGCCACCCCCCGGAGTCAAGAACAAGCGACTCCGGATGGCGACGACATCGTGTTCTCCAAAGACGACCTGCTCAAAATCATGCCCCACCAAGACGCCATCACAATACAAGCCGTGGTGGGCAACAAGAACGTCCACCGGTCTACATCGACACGGTGCCTCCGCCAAGATTATCTTCCCGAGCTATGTCTGATAAACTCGAGGTCGGAGGAATGTGTACATCCCGCCTCCTCCCGCCATGAGCTTCACTGAGGCGGTTCAACCCGAGGTGTCATTCCTTCCTGCTATCAGAGACGAGCTCCTGTGCCTGGCCACCGCGACATTCAATTTTTCCTCGTCCGAGCTCCCTCCCCGCACAACATCATCCCGTGGTAGACCGCTCTATGCCACCAGGCCGCCTCGCCTGTGTATACCACCTCACCATCAATATACCCACCCCTGGGAGTGCTAAGCATCCAAAGTGACTCAAACGACGCCTAAAGAGGCTCACGAGTCTCAACCCAAGATGTAGCCTCGCCTCTGCATAGCAATTAGAATCCTCGGGAGGCTTCCACCCTGGACGACCGATCAAGACCTCCACTATACGACGACGACCCTCCAAAGTTGTCAAGGTCGCGCCTGGCCCAACCGATATTCGGCAGTGTCATGCAGCCTCCGAGGAACACAGGACGTGTTCGCGTGGTCCCCACTCGACATGATCGGAGTGTCACCCGAGCTCATAACTCATCGCCTCAACATCAACCCGCTACAAAACCAGCTCGCAAAAGAAGAGGTGTTTGCGCAGAGCAACCTGTGTCATAAGAGACGGCGACTCAACCCGTAGGCCAAGATCTTGTTCGAAGTCAAGCACCCACCGGACGGCTAATCCAACGTGGTTCGAAAGCGGGGAGGACGGCGCATGTGTGTCGACTACACCGACCTCAACAAACACCGCCTCAAAGATTGCTACCCCTCCCGACATCGACAAGAAGGTGGAAGCACCGTGGGCCATGAGACCTTCAAATTTTCCTAGATCTATACAGTGGTACCACCAAGTCCTAATGAGTCTTTATGACGCCCAAAGACAAAGATTCATCACCGACTTTGGTATCTTTGTACCGAAGATGCCCTTTCGCCCGAAAACACCTGGGCTACCTATCAAAGAATGGTGGACGCCATATTCAAGGATCACATCAGCGCATCGTCGGGTCTCACGCCGACTACATCGTGGTCAAGAGTAAAACGGAGAGTCTGCACGACAACCTCGTAACTATTCTCCAGCCTCGTGTCGGCCAACCTCAAACTCAACCCCTAAAGTGTACATTCATGGTGAAGACGGAAAATTCCTAGATGCTGGGTTTCAAGAAGGTCTCAAGGCAAATCCCACTAAGGTGAAAACAAAGCTTGACATGCAAGTGTCAAGACCATCCGAGATCCACAAACTCATCGGTGTCCGCCCTCAGCAGATTCTTATCTCGGTGTCGAGAAGCAGCCTTCCTTCTTCAAGATCTTGAGGAGAGCTCCCGACTGCCTCGCGCGAGGAACACCAGTTCGCTCACGCACTGAAGAGTATCTCGCCGACCGCCCACCCGACCGTCCCGAAGAAGCGCGAGCTCCTCTCTTTGTACTTCGCCGCCTTGACGAGGCAATCAGCGGTATTGGTCCGGATGAGGTCGGACGATAACTCCCATCTACTTCATCACCCACAGCTCAAAGGACCGAGACAAGGTATACCACCCGAAAAGGTAGCACTGCCTGGTGAACGCTAAGCGACGCCCGACCCTACTTCCAAGCCCATTCCGTCTGTGTACTAACCGACTTACCTTGAGACAAGTCTTGTCAAAGCCGTAATCATCCGGACGTATAGCTGTTGGCACTGAGCTCATGAAAGCACGACATCTCGACTCCCCCGTGCCGCCATAAAAGTGGCAAGCTCACGACTTCCGGTGGAGGCCAAATTCACCGAGGTCGGCTCTACCAAATGAGGTCGCACCAATGCCCGCCCCACAATGGAGAATCGTCCTCGCACCACCGACGATTGCTGGCGGTACGACGGACGGAGCATCATGTAAGACGCAGGCGCGGAGCAGCATCATCCTCCTCGCCCGCATAAACAGGAAGTGACCTACGCCCGGTTTACCTTCCCGACCATAAACAACGAGGAGTACGGTTACCGATCTCCTGACCGCCGCAGCGAATTGAAAGTGGACAAGATCCGATCTTCTGAGATTCCCACGCTGTGGTAAACCAGTCCCAGGCGCATACGAGGCCAAGGAGGATCGAATGAAGCAATACCTGAGAAGGCAAAGGAGATGCTAACCTCATTCTGTATGCCGTTGTTCATCGAATCCCACGAGAGGAAAACAATGAGCCGACGCCCTCAAGAAGTTAGTCACATCAACAAGTCCACCAAAGGGAGGAGGTTCATTCCAGAACATCGCCGAGTCCCACATCGGCATCATCACCGAGATAGAACCGAACCGGATGTCTCCCATAAAGGCCTACTCGAAGACGGCGACTCTCAAGATCGCTCAAGCAAAAAAGATGATGGAAAATCCCAAAAGTACCGTATACGAGGGCGCCTTCACAGTGAAGTCCTACCTTCAACCCCACCGAGATGCCCGGGCCGTAAGCCGACTACGTACGAATGAGATTCACCGGGGTCTTGTGGAAGCCACATCGGGTCGCGAGCTCTCTCAAGAAAGAGCCGAGGTCGGAAATTATCGCCCACCGCCCATGATTCGCCGAGCTCAGAAAAATGTCCGGCGCCACCAGACTCACACCAAAAGCTACCCTGCATCGATCCGAGTACCGCAGAGCCCCGTGGCCTTTCATGCAGCGGGATCGACATCGCGTCTGCTCGACCGAGCACCGTGTCACTTCGATACTTAGTCATCAGAGATTACCGCAAACGGGTCGAGGTCGAGCCACTTTCGAGCCTCACGAGCGCGAAGATTCAGACATCGTGTGGAAGAACATACCGCCAGCTTATGCCGCATATTCGATCTCGGATAACGGCACCCGCTCGTGGATAAAAATTTCAAGAAATGGTGTGAAGAGCTCCAGATCGAAAATAAGCTTCACCTGGCCGCACACCCGCAAGCGAATGGTCGCACCGAGGTGACAAACCGCACGATTGTACAAGGATTGAAGAAGAGGCTGACCGAGCCAAGGGTGATTGGGCCGAAAATCTCCCGTGTCCTCTCGGTCCTACGTAATCCACACCTCGCACTCGCACGAGAAACCCCTTCGTTTGGTCTACGGACCGAGGCCGCCATACCGGCCGAGATCGCGCACCAAGCCCTCGCACTCTTCACTGACCGATCGGAACGAGGAGGACTGCGTGTACAACCTTGATGCTCTCGAGGAGAACGCGAGCTCGCCTTCATAAACGGCCAAGTACAAGGCCAGTCGCACGATACTACAACAAAGGGTCAAAGCCTCCGCCCAAGTAGCGACCTCCCTACTAAATAACGGCCAAGAGAGCCGAGCGCCTTAACAAGTCGGATCCGATATGGAAGGCCCATATCGCGCTCACGGGACCTCGGCAAGAGGGCTTACAAGTTAGCTCACCTATCCTGCACTTATCCCCTAACCCGGCATATCATCGATTTAAGGAGTGACTTTACATAGCTTCGATTTCAGATCGGCATCATGTTAGTCCCTTTATTGTTTTGCCAAAATACGATGTTGATTACATATTCAATAAAAATTTGTTTTTCTAATGAATATTTCACTGCCTCATATCTATGTGAACATCCATTCGATACACCACAATTATCCTTCACAAGGGACGCCTCACGAAGATGAAAACCCACTAAGTGGTACTCACTAAGCGCAACCGCACTCACAGATTACTCATTAAATTGAACGCCTAGTGCAAGGCATACAGCAACTCATTAAATTGAACGCTACATGCAAGCATACGAGATCACTCATTAAGTCAAGTATCTACATGCAAAAGACATCCAGATCGGATCTCACAAATTATGCCCTTTATTTGGGAAGATATACACTTTCAGATACGCCTAAATACATTTACTAACAAAACGAAGTCCTAAGCTATGTTTGTACCTCTCAAGGGAAAATATACACTTCAAACTAGTCTAAATACATTTACGACTACATACAAAGTCCTAAGCTATATACAAACTCATTCGGCTTCCGAGCTCCACCTCGCCAGTCTTGGCAAGTCGCACCGGCTCGAACAAAATCTCCGGTCGACGGCACGCTCGAACGAACTCGGTGCCTTCGACCCACGACAAGGCCGGACTCACCGCGCCTACTCCGAAGCGCTGGTGCGGGCTCGGGGCACCCCGACTGAAATGGTGACTCGGACCACCGCGACCCGCCTCCAGTGCACTCGAGCCGGGCACAGCGGGTTCCGACCGAGGGGGCATTCCCGCACCGAGGTCACACCTCGCCCTTGAGCCCCGACACCGCCAGATCACGCCCGCCCCCCCCGACCCGCCCCTCCACGCCGACTGATGTCCCGGGCGCCCGACCTTCCGGGACCGCCTCTAAATGCCCTCTCACCGACCCATCGACGGAGCACTTCGGCGTGATCAGTAGCCGCCCTCTTGGGTTCTTCTATTATCGACCGGTGGAGCCCGCCAGACTCGCTGGGTGGGGCATGCGCTGCTTACTGAACGACCTGTACATCCGCATGTACTTCATGATGGAGTCAAGGCGCTTTAAACTTTTGCTATTAGCCCTCCTCATCCTCAAAGACCATGCCCTCCGCCAAGAAGCTCGAACTCGATCGTCGGCTTCGATATGGTAGTTCCACCAACCGCTGGATTACCTTCTCATACTCGCATGCTCTTCCGAGATCCGAGCTAGCTCCTCCGTTGTCACCGAGCCGCCTCGCATTGTATCACCGACCTGATCACATCGCGATAAGTCCGCCTCCAGACTTCGAGTCAGTATGATTCTTCGCTTAGCGCCTCGTTCTCACCGGGAGGCGTGCCACTCGATCGGCCTCGCAACTTCTTCCTCAAATCGGCGGACGACGCCGATCGGCATCCATATTGAACAAAACCTGGTCGGTTCAGATTGGCCCTCCAAACGACACCTCTTCGTTCTTTTCGCTAAGGCACCTCGGCCTCTTTCGCTTGGTCAATGATCATGATTAAGCCCGACATACCGAGAAGCGGAATGCTAATGACAACAAAAAGACAAAGGACAAACATGTTCGTAAAAATCGTCTTTATTTATAATAAGGAACGACAGGCCGGGATCCTAATGATCCCAAAGAATATTTAACCTATTACATTTGGGTCGCCGACTCGCCGCCTTGTCTGAGTCGACGACCACCGCTCTCCCCCTGGCCTCCACTCGCCCTCCTCCCCGCCCTCCTCCTCTTCCGCTTGGCGCACCTGGCGAGGAGCTCCCCGCACTCGTGATCTTCATCCTCCCAGATCGGGCAACGGCCTCCCGCCGTCGAGGAGGAGCTGACGCGAGCCTCCAGTATGGAAAGACCGGCCCGGCAACCACTCGGGCATAGTTCTTGTTCATCTTCCGGGTGGCGACTCGACCCACCCATGTTTCGCTTTGTCAATCGGGCATCCGCCGCCAACCCCCAGGTGGTCCGACACCACCTTCGTCCAAGACGGGCGGTCGGAGATAAAGGAGGAGAAGGTCTCCGATTCGATGAGTCTCACGGTGAAGGCCCTTAACATCGGCCTCGACCTCCCGCAGCACCTCTCCTCGCCATCTTCCCTTCACCTCACCGCCTCTCGCGACTCTTGAGCTCGGCCCGAGCCATCTCCAAGGCCCACGACTTCTCTCGAGGCGGTCTCGGCGGCCTTCTTTGTAGCCTCGGCCGCGGCCCTCTCGGCTTCGACGTCGGCCCTCGCAGTAGCGAGCGTAGCCTCGGCAGCGATCTTGGCGGTCTCGGCAGTAGCCCGCTCCCTCTCCGACGCCTCATACCGAGAGGCGCCCTCGGCAATGTACCCCGCAATGCGGTGCAGCTCCCCATCACCGAATCGACATCCCGAAATTCAACATGGTCGAATGTATCGCGAAGGAAGCATCAAGAAATCTGTAAGAGACCTATACCTGGGGAAGGATATGTGAGCCGGAAGTCGGTGCCTCATACGGTATCCGGCGCGAGTGTCCGACTCTGGGGTGCCGCCACCAACAAGTTAAAGTCGCCCACCACCTCGGCGCCATGCTCGCCTCCACTCGGCGCCTGCCCGCCACCACCACAGGCGCTGACCGCCCGGCCCGCTTCTTCCTCGGCCGCGAGCTCGGCGACTTTATGGGTCACCTCGGTCGCATCCACCGCCTTCTTGCGGGAATCGAGCTTCACCGCAAAACAAAATAAGGAGTTGATGAGCACAAGAATAAGGAAGTACACAAAATAAGGATAGTGGGGTGCCTCACCCCGATCCGACCAGCCCAGAGCTCTGACCTATAAACGCCGCCCGGCGTTGTTCAGTCATCCTCGCGAAATCAATGGAGATTATCTCACCGAGGTCGTTCAAGATCTTCTCCATGGGGCCCGTGTGCTTGATTTTCACGTCCTTCATCATACCGAGGCCCCACTCATACCCCTGACGCCCCTCACCCGCGGAAGAAGACATGTTCGCTAACGGGACACCTTCGGCGAGCCACTATCTTAAGCTTCTCGCCGAGAGCAGATAGTACACCCTCCTACGGCCTCGACGCTAAAAGCAGATCAAGACTTCAAGGACAACTTCTCCCAACGCCATATCAGACAGCCCTAGCCCCACCACCGACCTAATGGAATTCGAGGTCGGTTGACATATGTGGATCCGAAAGTATTCTTGAAAGCTAAGGAAAATTGGGGCCAAAGGAAACCTAAGGCCAGCTATCAAGCTATCTACATAAACAATAATAAATTCCTCCGGACGGGCCATCGCCTCTATCATCCGGCCGCGGCAGCACCACCACGCCTCCTCCGAATACGGTATTCGCTCGTTACCTCAAAAGCTCCTCCAACACAACCTCGACTCGCCACGCCAACCCTAAGTCCGTCCCATACCGATGATACCGACGGACCCCAAAGACTAAGCCCTATGGACCTACCCAAAGTGTTATAGCACATATAATCCTTTATATCGGAAGGTACACGGCCGTAAACCGAGAGAACCAAAATTTTCGTGAGGCGAAGGAGAAGGAGAAGATGAAGAATACATACTTACATTTCATGAGATGTTTAGCTCTTCAACAAGTTCGAAAAAGTGGGAAGATTTTCAAAAGTATAATCTCTAATGCAAAGTGTGGAAGAAGAAAGTGAACATTGCTTTATTTAGCCTATTAATGGGCAAGTGGCGCCTAAAACGGCCGCTTCAACTTCCACACGTGCTACCCACGATCGACGTGGAGTTCACGCAAGACGCGGTTCGAGCGCCAACCGCCGCCTCGACGCGTATGACGACTCTACGGTAAAGCATGCACCGCCACGATCGTGTGATGATTACGCTGACCTCATACGGCTCGGACCTCTGACCTCGTCCGCTTCCACATCCAGAAGCGTGGCGCCAGATCGGACCTCGGCGCCCTCCGTAAGCGCCGCCATGCCACACCTCAAGCATCCCCTGTGAGGCGGTGTCACCAGACGGACCTCGGTATCATCCAAAGATGATATCTCTATCCACATCCGACCTCTGGCGGACCTCGATCCTCCGGAAGAAGCGGTGCCGCCCAGATCGGACCTCGGTGGCACTCGTGATGACTCCGGTATCATCCAAAGATGATATCTCTATCTAGGTTCCGCCCTGTGTCGGACCTCGGCATCCTCCGTAAGAGCGGCCGATCCAGATCGGACCTCTGTAACTCAGATAGGGGTCCTATCCGTGTCGGACTTGACTTCCTTTCGCAAAGACATCTTTGTCAAACGACCCACGACTCCACTCGGTCCCCAACAAGCGGCGATGCCCGTAACGCCGCACCGTCTACCTCGCTTGAATCCAAGCGAACCGATCAAACTCGACACCAAAGAGATCGAGAAACCTTCGAGAACAACATCGGTGAAAGAACATCCTACCGCAACGCGCATTCTTCACGCCACCCTGCACGGCCGCTCCTCGACTATTCGTGGCTATGACGGGATATGGCCCAACCACGCAGCCCACCGATAGCCCAAACGAGCTGCTACCGACAAGAGTAGCGGCCCACGCGGTTAAGCTTCCAAGGCCCACCTTCAAACCCTAATCGGTCCCCAAACCCTAATCAGCGCCACCTGCGAATGCCAGGCGTCCCTGCTGCGGAAGGCTAACAGCCCTATGGACAAGAGAGCAGTCCTGCACACGTAATGCCAAGAGTCCCTACATGGGAGAGATCACCCCGCCTTAGGGCCCTCATATATGTATAAATAGGAGTTGGATCAAGGTAGGAAGGTTAGACTTCTTGAATACTAAGAGCTTTTACTATACTCACCGTAATCAAAACGTAGTGAAAGTATTGAGAATCACTCCTCCGTGGACGTAGATCTCATTAACGATCGAACCACGTAAAAGCTCGTGTTTTTATCGCTTTACATAAATCTCGTGATATCTACATATTCTAGATTTACCAACCTAATAAAAGTATGTAAAATTAAAATTCGATTTCTTACGGAATTGTCTTTAGATGTACAAATTGATCCTTGTTGTAATGCGTGTAATGGTGCATTTACGTACTTAAGGAAAATTTTGAACATTAATGTACAATGCCTACAAAACTACATTTTCTTATATATATATATTAATCAATCATCTACGTATACATTACTAGAACGACAAACGAAACACAATATATATGTTTATCACATTCCATTATCTACTTCAACAGTGCTAGATTCTTATCTGCATATGGTGGAGATTATTCGGCGTAACATTCAATTTATGTTTTTTTTTTTTTGAGAGAGAGATAGTCATAGTACTAATTAGTTTGTCTAATAAAATTATAAATGATAGCAATTTCGAAATGCCTAAAATTTATATCTGTCAGATATATTGTATTGGTATTGGCTGGGGTACCCCTCTACTCCCTGTGAAGTCGACCTCACTAACGAAGCAAGTTGGAAACTTGGAATTAATTGAAACAATGAAATGGACAAAGAAAGAAGGCCAAAATCTTTTGACTGAGTCATATATTTATGGTGAAAGTGATGGATGAAATGGTTACAGAATTTTGAGAATTTCGACTTTTCAATACCCAAAAATGACAGCACAGATGATCCTTAATTATTTCCAAAATATGAATCGAATGGATTTGGTCCCTATCTTTGGACATTGTTATCGAAAAGTATATTTTCAGTAACAGTTCTGGAAAATGTATATGGAGAAAGATAATTAATGAGCTAGGACAGTTTCCACAAGTCAGGTTGGAAACTCTATTTTTCATATTTCACTGTAAATATATATCTTGTAGATATGGTTTCCTTTTGGTAATAAGTACAATAAATAGCTTGGTTCACTCACATGTTTGACATATTTAGCCTTATGTATAATGGCGGATCTAGACAGTGGTGGAAGTTTGATATTGGATATTCAGTTATTAGCATAACCGAACCGAATTATTTGTTATCGATTAACCGAATAACCGATAGCACCGGATTTGGTTCGGTATTTGGTATCATAATTTCATAAAAATCGGTTATGGGTATACCCGATAATCGAATCGATTATAGTATTTTAAATTTTACAATTATATTTTTTCAAATTACTAGTTTAGTGCAGTTGGTTTAGGCACAAACCTAAGCTTTTCGTATAAGGAGGTTTTGTGTTTGTTTCTCCTTTAGAGAAAAAAATTGGTTTATTTTTTTACTGATAATAGATTAAAAGATATAATTAAACTAAATATATTTCATCATATTATCATAACTTAGTTGGTTTACATAGTCCCTAAACTTTCTCTTCTTGAGGAGGTTGTGTTCAAATCTTTATGAATGCATGAAAATCAATTTTTTAATTAAAATCGGTTAACTAATTAAGTGATCGAATTAATCGATTGATTAATCGGTTAATCGATTGGTTAATCCATTAACCGATCGTTTCGATCTTGATATCAGTATTTTATGTATTTTCGGACTCAGTTAATTGAATTCCAGCCCCTAGATCCAGAGAGAGTTAGAGCCTCTACTAAGCAATTCTTTTGGCTTCAAAAAATCATTCTAAAATTATTGATATTTTGTATGAATCACCGTGCAGAAGTCTCCATTACCAACTTAAAAAAAAATGATATATCGAACTCAAATTTTAGAATAGACAATCCTCTCCAGTCACCAAAAAGAGTTGTACATAATTACACTAAAAAGGAGTGAAGTAGCAAGTGAAAGCATGCAAGTAGGTGAGAGCATTAGTGATTCGAAGGGTACACAAATAGTAATTTGACAAAATAATAAAAGAGAAAACGTGTGTAATAGTGTTTTGGGATTTTCCAGTATTCATTTATTGCATCCGTAACTGTCGTGTCTTATGCTCTTCTCCAAAACTTTAATGAGCTGCACACAATTTCAAATAAGTGTCACAAGCCCGCGAAGGAGGGCCGCCAGCCCCCACCAATAATAACAAACAAAACAGAGAGTCACAAGCAGTGACAGAGCGCATTTCACTTTGGAGACAAAAAAAAAAATTTAAAATAGCATGAGGTGAGAGAAGTGTAAATCAACTAATTGTCGAAAAGAAACCTACTAGGATTGTGTTCGTTTGATCTAGTGATAGAAATGCAGAATGTCAGTGCCGCCCTTGCTCAGTTAATCGATCGTGACGCAATCTTTAAAATTTCTGTATTTAATTGACAAAAAAAAACCCTACTAGGATAAACTTTTTAAAATAGCGATATATTTACTAAAGAAATAATGAAAATATATAGTCTTATAGGTATAACGAAGGTTTTTTTATGTAGAAGAAGAAACAAATCGATATCGTATTGCGTTTAACTACGATTGAGTTTCTTAAGAAAGAAAGTTAGCAAATTTAGTTTTGATCTCAGTTTTGTGAAATATAAATATAAATACTATAATATTTCTGATATAATGATATTGATCTCAATTTTAAGTAATATGTATATCAATAAGACGATTCTGATGATCTAAAATTGTCTTTCGAGATTCTCAAATCTGGAAAATCCAATAATAATTTTTTTAAATATCATTAAAATATAAAATTATTAAAATACCCCCTTTACTCCCTCCGTCACTGGTCACAAGCATGCATAAGGCATTTAGATGCATACTTCTTTGCATTTTCCTCACTTTTTATATTTTCAAATATTCTAAATATAAAAAAGTAATTTCACCGGTCCATTTGTAAAATCTCGGCTTTGTCCCTGATCGTTAAAATTAGTACATTAAAATAATGAGTAATTTTGTTCTTATTATCCACAATTGTTGCATTTAAAATAAAAAAATTCTTGTTAGGGGACAAACGAAGAAGTATTTTTATTGGGATGGCGTTCTCGATTTTGTTAGGGCTCATGCTATAACCCTAATAAAATTAAGAATGTAGAATTAAAATTCACTAAATTACGTGTGTTTGATTTACTCAAAATACAAATTAAGTCCACAAAAGAAATTTTAGTTAAATCTACATGAATCCAAATTCATTAATTTAAAATCCCTCAATCTCAGTTCTGACTTCTGACTCTTAGGTACCTACCACAGAATTTAACTCTTGTGTCATATGCTATTATAAAAGTAGCTCTGAATTTAATTTTCCAACAATGCAGAATATAATGAGTTGGGCGTGTGTATACTGTCATTAATATTTTTTTTTGCATTGTTAACAATAACTAATGTTCACTATTACATAATTTACTAAAAAAAATTCTCAACTATATATTTTGGAATTTATATTTATAAATCTGGGTATATATATATATATGAGAGGGTTAACTTGAGAACCATTTTTATCATGAGAACGTGAGAACCCAAAAATGATGAATTAACTATGAAAGTTAATGAATCCGTTGGGAAAGTTAATGAATCCAAAAAAAATCCAAATAAATAAAATTTTCGTCCCTCATGGGATTCGAACCTGGGTAAAAAATATGAAATTTTTGGATTCAGTAACTTTCCCATCGGATGAATCAGTTTTCATAGCGAATTCATTTTGTTCATTGCGAAATTTTATGGTTCTTTTCTCACGTTAAAAATGATTTTTATTCGAACCTCACTATATATATGAAAGTTAATGAATCGTTATAAAGTTAATGAATCCAAAATTCGTAATTTTCAACAGGTTCGAATCCCATGAGAGGCGAAAATTCTATTTTTTATTCATTAACTTTCGCAGTCAGATTCATTAACTTTCATAGCATATTCATTTTCATGTTCTCACAATAAAATGGTTCTCACGTATATATATATATATATATATATATATATATATATATATATATATATATATATATATAAAGGATGAATCATATAAGACCGAGTCAGGGTAGATGTAATACTAAATCTCATCCATTCATCTCATGATCATATGATGACGATTTTTTTTTATTTTTAAGCTTATTTTCGATGATTTCGCTACCGTAAGGGTAAATTAGTAATTTGATTTGTTATGTGATACGAAAATCAAACTACTTGTCTATGCTATCCACATAACCACAATGTGCGATCTAAATTGGGTATTACATACTATCTAAGGTTTAGTTCTCGTAGATAATCGATTACGAGAACTCAACCATATATATATATATATATATATAAGGTTGAGTTCTCATAGTATCCGATCCCCGGGTGGAATATAGTACCCAATCTAGACCACATATTTTGAACATGTATCGCATGACAAGCTGACACGTGACAGCTCTTTTTCTTTTTAATTTTCGCAATGAATAAAATGAGAAGAAACCAAATCAGTCTTATTCTTATCTTCTCGTCATATCTTTTTCCTTTTTTTTACAATGACGGCAGCGGACGACGGTAGCATATGCGATGATCACGGATAACAGTAATACTACATACGAACAACAATAAAACAAATTTTGAAAGAAAAAAATGAATTTTTTTTTAGAGCAAAATTGATGGATTTTGAGAAAAAATAATATAAGATGAATTTGATAGATGATTGAAGAATCGAGAAAGATGGTGGTTATGTCAGTGGTTCACAGTGAAATTCACCGATTAATCGGGAAAAGAGACGGCAGAATTGACAAAGAATGATGAATGAGAGATTTGTTGTCCAAAAATATAAAACTTCATTTAACAAAACATAAAACTGCATGTCGGCACGAAACATAAACATGCAATTAACAAAACATGTTCATGCATTTAATAAAATATGTTTATATATCTTACAAAACGTAAAAATGCATTGTTGGCCAACGGTGCTGATAAACCTCATTTCTGTCTAATTTATAAGGTCATATTCGTCCAGTTTATAATTGATAAGTGATCATTTGAGCTGTCATTTGTTATGTTTATGTTTACCTTGAAAGATATTATACCGTGTGTATTTCGTGTCATTTTAGCACAAGTTTTAATGTAAAAAATGTGGATCACGATAAAGAGGAATTGTTGACCCGTGATAGCTCGCGACATTATCGCGCGAAGATGTCTCGTGAGAAAAGATCGAGAAGAATGAAGAATTCAGCCAAGCTACGCCTCGCAACTCTGTCTCGCGAGGAGGAGCAGAGCATGTTTCGTGACTTTAGTTCGCGACCAATGGTCGCGATAAAATCTCGCGATGAAGGACGGGCGTTGGCTCGCGAATTTCACTCGCGACCCTTGCTCACGAGCTAACCTTGCGAGCCAATGCGGCCTAGGGTTCCATATAGCCGTGCAGTCGAGATAGAATGGGGAGGACCTTACACCTTACAGCTTTTTCACACACCTTTTGCACGTTTTATTTTTTACAAAACACATTCATACTTTAGTTTTGAAGATTTTATTTTCCATTCAGTTTCGTATTTAAGTTTTGTTCAGAGTTTAGATTTATTGTTGATCGAAGTTGTTACATTGTTCATCGTGGATTCTTACGGTTTTATTTATTTAATTCAGTTTATGTTTTATTTATTTAATTCTTGTTTTAGTATTTTAATTATGAGTAGCTAAATCTTGTATTGAACATAGGGTTTTGATAAGCCTCATTTTTTCTTGATTTATAAGACTATATTCGTTTCGTTTATAATTGATAAGTGATCTTTTGAGCTGTCTTTTGATATATTTATGTTTACCTTGGAAGATATTATGCCGTGTGTATTTTGTGTCATTTTAGCACAGGTTTTGATGTCAAAAAGGTGGATCACGATAAAGAGAAATTAGCTAGCCCGGTCGCGAGTTCACGTGAAGAATATCTGTTTAAAAATGACGTTGAATATGATGAAATGGATATGACAAGAATCGATGTGAAAAGTTTTATGTTAAAGAGGATCTCGATAGGAGTCCATAGGCGCAATCGGATCTCATTTCGGAGTCCGGACGAGAGAGAACGGAGCGAAACAACGAAGTCGCGCATTGCGCAGCCGCGGGAAAACACACCTCACGAGTTTTGCTCGCGACCGAATGTCGCGAGACAAACTCGCGAGGAAGAGTGGAATTGCAGCAAATTTGAAGGATCGCGACTTTCCTTCGCGAGATTTGAGATTTGCTCGCGAGCCATCACATCCTAGGTTTTGTTATTTTAATACGCAGTCAGAAAGGGGGGCGCACACATTACACGAGAAGCATTAGATGATAGTTTTTCATCTTCACATAACACATTTAACTTTTCCTTCTTTTAATTCTTTCGCACGTTTTACAGAATAGAGTTTATTTAGCTTTGAGTTTTAGTTTAGTTTTGATTCCAGTTTAGTTTTCAATTCTTATTCAAGTTCAGTTTTATTTACGGATTCAAGTCGCTACATTGTTCATCGTAGAATCCTACGGTTTTATTTATTTATTTCAATTTATGTTATCTTTAATTATTTATTATTTTAGTAATTTAATTATGCGTAGCTAATTTCGGTATTGATCCTAGGGTTTGTATGTCTGACTACATTCGTATAATTTATCTGTTGATACTGTTTTGTCGTCCCATTCATGATTTATGATTCCTGGCTTTAATTCTCATGTGTTGGTATCTGACCAATATTAATGCATGATAGTTATGTGATTGATGTCCTGGCGGAATTAATTGCATAGTCGATATCTTGAATTCATAATACAGTTTTTACCTTGAGACCTGGCGGACATAGGTGAACTGTAGGAGATTAATCTTTGTGTGTTTTTGGTAATTAGCTTACTTCTCTTGAGACCCGACAGAGATAGAGTTTAGGCTAACCTACTACTATAGGTCATCTGGCGGAAACTATAGTTACATTAGTGATCTTTCATATGAATGTGGATTAAATTGGTAAATGATTAATGGGTTAATTGTGTGAATCGGTTAGGTTAAGTACATCCCTAGGGTCAGTCTTTTATATTTGGTTTTATTCCTATTTATATTTTGAGTCTAGATTTATTATTATCTCTTTCTCTTGATATTTTGTTGTCTGGATAATAATCAAGATTCTGTGTTGATTATTTACTGTGTTCTCGAGTCGCAGTCCCTGTGGATACGATATATATACTTGTTGTTTTACTATCATATTATTTGGTAGGAAATTTAGCGATCAGGTTTGTATGTCTAACTAGGTTCTTGTGATTTATCTATTGATACTGTTTTGTCCTCCCATTCATGATTAATGATTTTTGGCTTTAATTCTCATGTGTTGGTACCTGATCAATATTGATGCATACTAGTTATATGATTGATGTCCTGACGGAATTAATTGCATAGTCGATATCTTGAATACATAATACAGATCTTACCTTGAGACCTGACGGAGATAGGAGAACTGTAGGAGGTTATTCTTTGTGTACTTTTGATAATTAGCTTACTTCTCTTGAGACCTAGCAGAAATAGAGTATAGGTTAACCTACTACTATAGACTGTCATAGCGGAAGACTGTAGTTATATTAGTGATCCTTAATATGAATTGTGATTAAATTGGTAAACAGATTAATAGATTAATTGTATGAATCTGGTTAGGTTAAGTACATCCATAGGGTCATTCTTTCATTCTTGAGTTTATTTTTATTTTAAATTTGAGTATAGTTTAATAATCATCTCTCTTGATATTGTTGCCTGAATAATAATCAAGATTATGCATTAATTATTCGTTGTGTTCTCGAGTATCAGTTTCTGTGGATACGATATATATACTTGCTGTTTTACTATCATTTAATTGGTAGAAAATTAAGCAATCTGGCGCTAAGGGGCGCACGAGCACGCGCAGATGCGATGTGCTAGCACGAGCTTGATGTGCACTGGGCACACACTTCCAAACTACATATATTATTGTGTTCAACTGCATGCATTTTTGTGTTCGTTTAAATGCATTGTTTAGTTCAACGAAATGCATAGTTTGTTTTTCGTAATCACATAACAAATCAAATTACTAATCTATCATTACTGTAGCGAAATCAGAGAAATTAAGCTTAAAAAATTCAAAAAAATCTCCACCATAGGATCTATGAGATAACTGTATGAGATTGAGTACTACATACTACCTTAAGCTCATACACTATTAATTGATATCTCCTCTCTCTCTCTCTCTCTCTCTATATATATATATATATATATATATATATATATATATATAAGTGGATCAAATGAGAACCACATCTTTTTTACAAACTCTGCGAACCATGCATAAGATGTTGAAGATGATGCACAAGACGGTATAAAGTTATGCATAACGAAAACTTTCTAAAATTATTTTGTTGGATAACAATTTTAGAATGTTTTCGTTATGCACAACTTTATAGGTTTTATTCATCAATTTTATACGTTTGTGCATAGTTCTCAAGTTCTCAA
This sequence comes from Salvia rosmarinus, assembly GCA_036937905.1. Lineage (NCBI taxonomy): Eukaryota > Viridiplantae > Streptophyta > Magnoliopsida > Lamiales > Lamiaceae > Salvia > Salvia rosmarinus. The sequence continues at coordinate 21,213,728 of CM072821.1, forward strand.
GTTCTCAAAAAAGATAAGTTCTCACTGGATCCAACCCCTATATATATATATATATGGGCTGGTTATGGTGATTATGCTATTATGTATAAGAAATAAGAATAAATCATAATCATTAATTAATATATAATCAACGTTCCAGATTTCATGTTTCATTTTAAACAAGATTGATGACATCATCACCCTTCTATTCGCCTAAAATCGAATGAGGATAAATCTGGCACAAAAAAATATTCTCTCTCCAAATCTTTCACCTATAGTAATATGACATTTATTTTTGTTGCACAAATTGTGTAATATGTAGCACATATAGTAACTAAAATTGCATCAGTGTGTTGCAAAAAACTTTAGTATTATTTTACGAAATATATTTGTAGCACACATAAACATGATATGTAGCACAATCTTAATATTTACTTTACATAACTTTATTATTGAGATACTAACAAAATTAAACGATGGATTAACATTACATTACCAGTGTAACGAAATCAATTAACAAAACAATGAAATTATATTACCATTGCAACGAAATAAATACGATAAAAAGATAAACATTTGAAAGAATAATATCTATCTAAGATATGAAATCCCACAAAAAAAGGAAAAAATCAAATCCCATAAAAATAATATTACTAATCTAACCTCTTAATGTTTCATGTATATTAAAAACATAGCATATCCAGTTATTAATACAACACATAAATATCTAATATGAACTATTAATTTATTAGGGTATAATAGGGAATATAGAATAAAAATTACATCATCATCTTCCACATTCCTTAGCATTCGAAGTTACTGTTCATCGTCCGAAAACATATCCCTTAATTGTGGGGATTCGAAATATGCTTGCACATATCCAATTTCACATGAATTATGTAGCATAAATAATGCATCACATTGCATTTTTTAAACATAGTTTAGCATTTAAAACTCACATGTTTGTCATATACAATTGTGCAATATCATTAATGAATATGTGCTACAGAACATATGCATATGTGTAAAACAAAAACTCAATCGTAACCAAAATAAATAAATAAAAACAACATATGTACATAACAAAGAATCAAATTGACTAGCAGTAATTTACGAAATTTTAGTATATGTGCAAAATAAATAAAATAAATATGCTATAAAAATGTTCAAACAGTGCAATAAGTACTCAAAATCACGTATGATGAATACATGATTTTTTTTTATATTATCTTGAATGTTCAGAAATCTTTCCCCAAAATCATAAAACTCAGACACAGCTTTTTTGTTATTTTTATATTGTAGCATATTTATGTATAAATATAACACAATTATTTTAGAACTTTAGGACTGTGTGTTAACCTTATTGAATATATGACATTGTGTAGCATATTCTTACAAATACATTGCCTAAAACACGAGTTTGTACTGCATATATATTACTTCTTAAAACTTGCATAAATGTAATTTTCTATAGCACTTATTATTTGATAACATATCACAAATACATTTACAATACATAATGATAAATTGTTATTCAAACTTTATATATATATATATTTCATTATGTAGCATATATGAGTATTAATTTTTTGTAGCATTTTGTATTTATATGTTTACCACCAAAACCTATATATATTAAAACGCACAAACGAAAAAAAATTCAAGTGAATAAAGTGAAAAACTTAAAATCTACAAATCTTAGTATTATGTGTAACAAGTAATTAAAATATGTTATAAAACTCATTACATCGGTGCTATATATTGAACCACGTGTATGAATCAATATATATATATATATATATATATATATATATATATATATATATATATATTATTTACCTAAGTTTTCATGGATTTGCTAACTAGAATCACAAATAATTATATATATATATATATATATATATATATATATATATATATATATATATATATTAAGTATTGAAAATAAATAATGTTGAAGATAATGATTTAAATGATAAGTTACAATAAATCCCTATATATAAGTATACAAATCGTGTTTTGTCTAAAAATAAGGGAAAAAAATGATTCTTAAAAGATGCAATTACTTATTTAACCTTTAGTTAAAACACATAAATTTTTTTCGGAGCACATATAGTTATAGTTTGTAGCACAAATAAAATAAATCTTGTCAATTGAGAACGTGAAAACCATTTTTAACTATTAGATCATATATATTGATACAAGTTTGTAACTCGTGATAGAGAAGACATTTTCATTTTCAACTAATTTGTAATATAAGGTTTTAATATCCACATCGTTTTAGATTTACCAAGTTTCCACCAAAGCGGCGAAATAACATACTCCTTTTTTACGCATACTCTGGGGTTAATTTCGTAAAATGTTACTAAACTATGGTACTTGTATCAAATTGGTTACTAAACTTTAATTTGTTTCAAAATGATTACTAAACATATATTTTGTATCATTTAAGTTTTAATTCAAATTTTCTAATAATTTTATTCCACATGGTAAGCAAAATACCACATAAGCGTCTCCATTTAAATTAACTCATTAATACATTTGCCATGTCACTTTAGGGTAATTGTGTGTAGAAAATTTGGATCTCTAGAAAAGAAAAAGGAAAGATTTACGTGAAGAAAATATATGAAACAACATGTAAAATATTGATCAATTAAAAAAATTAATATAAATTTTTTGGCTCTCAACATACTAATCGAGGAACTCAGTTTCATATCAACACAACAATATAAAGCTTCATAAAAAATTCAAAGTATACTCATCTTATTCTTGTAAAATACAAGAATCAAAAGATAATTCCAAAATCTAGAACTAGAGATTAATTTTAAAAGAACTTGAAAAGATTATTTCAATGTGCAGAATCTCAACTTTATTTCCACCACCAAATCCTCAAACTAACATAACACACAAAGTTAAAGAAAAAAAATTAGAATCTCAACTAAGTTATTAAATCCATAATGACACTAAACATGCACTACCAATTCTATTCTGCGAAACTAGCATCTCTATAATTATGACCAGTTGACACCTATATCTTTTTCTTTCTAGCACTAGAATCCTCATGGTTTGCACTCCTTCCTCTTTCGACATTTTGAACTTGCTTCAAATAGTTTGCACTCCTTCCTCTTTCGACATTTTGAACTTGCTTCAAATAGTTTGCTCCATCTTGATCAGTTCTTCTAGATACAAGTAAGGATACATTTTCTATGTTATTAGTGCTTTTCAATCTCATTGGAGTTGTAGCATCCCCTAGACTTGAAGTAAACACCTGCAAAGCATGAGTAAGATTATATGATATTCAATATTTCACCTGCTAAGTATGAATAAGATTATATGATATTCAATATTTTAATATGAAATAAAACAAAAAAATATATTCGATTAACCTGAGATAATGTTTCCCCTGATGGAATCGTATGATTCTCACGTGCATCAATAACCTAAAATCGTTTTGATGGTATGCTCACATTTGCACTAGAAATGTTAGGGTACCTAGTTGTACCCTAAGACAGAAAATACAAAAGAAACAAAAATTGAGTATCAAATTTGAGGAAGTAAGCAAACAAAATTAAACTATGGAGCTTTAAAATTTTGAACTTACATTAGGCATCCATTGTACTGTTTGTGGCATGGAAACAGAGTGTAACTCACTATTTTGTCCAACATTTTTGTTTCTCCTCACCTACATGTGAAACAATAGATAAGAAATACTTGTATATTATAAAACTAGTTCTTACACAATATAAAGAGTTTAGAACAAGCTTACTGGTAATTTTTTTGGTACCGATTGAGTAGCATCATTCCTTTGTTTCACATGAAATCTTTTGTTATGCTCCGTTGACCCACAAATTGAACAATGCATAGCAATGCCCTTCTTGGAGACCTTTCCACCAACAATTCCTTTCTTGGTTCCATTTGAACCCTCATCAGGTTCTTTTTTTCGCATTATCTGTCTTCTACCTTTTTTTGGCACTGGAGCCTTATTGGGTATGATAGAAGGCATGGTGCTTTTAGGCCACATATCTTTTCCATTAGTAGGATTTATTAGATGACTATATGTCTTTAAGTATGTAGATACTTTATAGCATCATTGATATAGTCATAAGGGTTGTCATTGTTGTAATACAAAGCTGAAATTGCATGACAACATGGTATTCCTGTCAAATCCCACCTCCGACAGCTGCAAGTCTTACCCTATTTATCAACAACAAACTGCTCATCATGTCTAGACACTTGATATTTTTCTCCTCCTGACCATTCAGTCTTATAAAACCAACTCAACTGTTTGTTTTCTCTAACTTCTTCAAAATCTTGGGACAATAAATAGTTTGACATTTCTTCATCTCATCTCTTTTGTGTTTTCATAAGCTTTGTCTGAATCATCTCAGACATAGTAACCAACCCCTTAGTTCTAGCATCCAAAATCAAACTATTAAATGATTCACACAAATTATTTAATAACATATCACATTTGGTGTTAGTAAAAAAATATGACCTAGTCCAATGATTGGGAGATATGTTCTTTAAATATTCATATGCCTCCTTGTTCAACCTTGCTAACTTACCCATTTGTTTATTAAAAGCATCCGAGTGACTGGCTCTTGCAGAACCCCACAATAAGTCTTTCACTTCTTTCCCTTGGAATCTTAATCTAAAGTTGGCCAGAATGTGTCGCACGCAAAATCTGTGCTCACAATAAGGAAATAGTTGCTCGATTGCCGGTAACAAACCCTATATAAAACATGAAGCATTTAAAGAATTATAAGATACTAAATATATAGCAGCAAACAAATTGATAGAAGTTCTTTAATGAAAGTTGAATAATATAAGCGATATTTTTGTACCTTTTGTCTATCACTCATAAAAGAACAAGGATTTCTCTCGTCTATTTCGAGATCCCCACCAAAATATCTAAAACCACAACCAATTTTCTTTATTCTCTCTTTGAATAGCAGCATAAGCTATTGGATAAATACTGATCATTTGCATCTATCCCAACTGCGCATCAACAATTGGCCACCATATATGCCTTTAAGAAAGCATCCATCCACCGAGATTAAACGTCGCATCCTTCTTTGAATCCAACTTTAATGGAGCCAAACAAATATAAATTCCTTGATAAACTCCATTATATAATTTAAATTTCACAGTTGATCCGAGATTACTCGTAAAATCTCTAACCGATAATCATGTAATGAAGCAATTTGTTGCCTTTCATCACCATCTATCATCTTCATAGCTATGTCCTTAGCCTCCATGCAACTAGCCTAGAAATATCAGCCTTTTGATTCTTCTTAACTACTTGAATTATCCCATTTATTGACCATGCCGGATCAGCCCTAAAATTATCCATGTAATTATTTGCAATCCAAATTGCATTTACATGTCTAATATGATGTGTCCTAGAGCAACCATGCTCTAAGATTCCTGATTTGATTTGCACTGTATTCTTATCACTTGACATCAAAGAAGCCCATATATAAAAATTGCATCCTGCCTTCTTGCAATAAGCTTTGCATCTCAATTTGTTATTAGGATAAACTTAATCTCCACCTCTGCCTAATTGCATTTTCCTTTGCAGCTCTCTTAAACTGTTTAAAATTTGAAATTTCATCCCAATCTCCAATTTTGGAATCTCCATATTTGCTTGTTCATTGAATTCAACATATCTAGGCTTTTAGCTACTATATGCTCTTCATCGCCCTCGAACAAGATAATAAGACATCTGAATAACCATTTTCAGTGTCATCAAAATCTACTTCTCCATCAACATTTATGTTCCCTTCAGTTATATACAATTTCAATCTCATTTGCAAAAAAATTGTCAAGATCATCATCTTCATTGTCTTGTAAGTCATATTCGAGTCAATAAAATCACCATCTTCCTTATCACTTCTTTTGGCATCATATGTCATTTTTCCAACATCTGCCACATTTTGAACTTCTATCTCCATATACTCATAAACTTTATCGCCAACGTAGACATGCATAATCCTAGAAGCATCAACAAATAGAGACATCTCAATGGCATCTGTATCACTTTTCAAGGATCTTAACCCATCACTTAACATCTTTCCAGGATGCAACCAAAAGAATGACTTACAATCTACTGCTTGAATTCCTATTTCTTCAGCCATGCTTTTAACCTCAAGCATTGATATTTTATCACTACTACAATAATCAACATGCCCGATCTTCTTTTCTTTAAACTTATTAGAAGAAATTTTTTCAAATTGATACATATATATACTAAAGTATTCAGATTCAGTCCCTGAAACACATGAAACTCAATTTCAAATGATGTATTCACAATAATGAAGTACTGTGAGAACTACCCAAAGTGAAGAAGTTTTATTAAAAAATCGATGGCTTATTTCAAAATTAAAATTACCGTATTCAGGTACACTTTCTCCCAAAAGCCTTAATCTCCAATCAATTGTCATATTTCTACATGAAATAAAAACTATCAATCTTTAGTTAACCATTAAAACACACAATCGATTGCAGCCAAGAATTTTACAATCTGAAGCATAAAGGAAGAAACTCACAACAATTGAAAAGAGAAAAAAGAACCTTATAATCAGAAGCGGAAGAGAATACAATCAAAGCAAAAGAAGACGTCTGGTATGTGGGAGAAGAAACTCTAACCGTTTCCACTAGCGCCAATCTGTTGTGGTGTGCAGTGCGTATGAGTCTTTATTTATATTGATATTAGGTTATTTTATTTACCTTATTTGAAATAGAAAATGATGTGGTAAATACTTTAATGAGTTAACTTAAATGGAGAAACTTATGTGGCATTTTGCTTGCCATGTGGAATAAAATTATTAGGAGAATTGCATTGAAAACTTAAATGATACAAAATATATGTTTAGTAATCATTTTGAAACAAATTAAAGTTTAGTAACCAATTTGATACAAGTGCCATAGTTTAGTAACGATTCATGAAATTAACCCCATACTCTATTTCAACCCAGTAGTCAATAATAAATACAGCCTTGAGCTAATTGTTTCATACAGTCAAGCTGCACTTAATAGTGTTAAATTCAAATTTGACTTATTTACTATCGAATTATCACTAACTTTATTTAATATACACTAAAAATTTACAAATTTATTCAAACTTAATTGAGCTTAAACAAATTTTTGAAATTTATAATTTGAATAATTACTTATTCTAAAAATATAATATTTTACTATATCAAATAAATTTAATTAGATATTTGATACATATTCGCAATTACATTACAAGAAAATTAAGTTAAAACAAAGTTAACAATTTTTATATTCTCAAAATAACTTAACAAGTTTGCACACAAACTAACAATCCAAACAATGTCAAATTTAAATTTGACTCATTTAACTAATGAACCTCCCCAAACAAGCTCGGGCAAACTTTTTGCAAGTCGAAATCCAAAAAATTCGCCAATAACTCAACTCATTTACGGTCCTATCTATACTTGAGGCAGATACCCTCCCAAAATGCATCTTCTTCTCTTCTATGAACTAAAATACTTCTTTAATCAATAAACACGCATTTACACTCAAGAAACTAGTATTTCACAAAAAATTCCCACATTCACAAATAGAACCAACAGAAAAGAACTCATCCATATTATATATGTATATTAAGCACATGATTCCAACAAAACCATAAAAAGAATAACACGTACAACCACAATTACTGAATTTGAAGGAAATCCCACAAGAGCCAAAACTTCAATTGGAATCAATATACCTAATGCCGTACAGCTAAATGTAAGTCACTATGAGCAGCACGGCAGCATCGTGGAATCAGTCGATGGCGATGAGGAAACCCACAGACACATACATGAGTAAGACAGGATAAAGTGCAAGGGCTTTCCTCCTCGGTCCGACAGCACTGCTCATGAACGGATATGCAGCCCACGAGCTCCAGGCCAATGTGACGACGACAACCACCACTTTGATTATTACGTTGTCCTTTAACATGCAAATCAACGCACCCACATCCAGGGGAAATAGACAGTAACCGAGAAGGCTTAGGCTCTGAAAGAAGATTATGTGACCCCCCTAAAACACATAAACAAGATTCATGAGAATGAATAAGGCATTTCTTCCTCGAGGAGAACTGGTGCATGTGTTTTGATTGTTATAGAACTGCATAAGCTGTATCCGTTAATTGCAACAGGAACTGGGCCATGCTAAAAGTACAAAATTGATTGCAACTCGTAGCATTTAGTTGCTCCTCGTTCGTGCATGTGTGTGTGTGTGTGTGTGAGAGAGAGAGAGAGAGAGAGAAAGAACTACCAGCAGCAACACATTCAAGGTCAGAATTATAGCACCAGCAGCGAGAAGTGCAAATGCAACAGCAAAAACTTCAGACTGGAAAACAAGAAGAAATCAAACGAGATCATTAGTCAATACATATCTGCTTGAGATAGGCAAGCAAAACAAGAAAATTTGCAAATTATTTTCAAGTTCAATATTTGGAGGATGTAACCAAACATAACTTTCTGAAACATCATTTCATTTCTCCAACTTCTACCAACAGGGGTTGTGTACTTTGGGTGATGGCTTAAATAGATAAAGATTATATAGGCTAATCTACCACATACTTTGATGGATTGATAAATTTTGAGCTTGTTTGATCCTGTAATCCTTTAAATACTTAACCCAAGTAAATACCCCCTTTGTTGATTACTGATTCCATATTACGCGAAGCAGCACAATCCCTATCAAGACAAAGGCCAGAACAAGAAACTGAAACTCATTAATCATTCATTTTACATACTCAAGAGTTATTGCAGTTAACAATAGCACAAATTCAATCTACAAAAGCTGGTATTTAATGCAGCTACAGAGCATTTACTTATTCGCCTCCCGGTTTAATGGGGAGACGTTCTATGATTTATGACTCATGGTACTATTTATAGGTTGGGATACGGACCTGTGAAATTGTTTGTAAAATGTCAAACAAATAGAATGTTGAATTCAAGTTAAAAATGTCATATATGGAAAAATGATAGCATAACGGGAAAATAAATTAATACATATCATGATACTAGTAAAAGGCAAATAAAAATAATAATTAGTCGTCATTTCAAAGCTAGAGAAAAAGGAAAATCATATCAAAAGAAACAATGTCAATGAAATTGGAACTTTTTATTATCTTTTAAATCTAGCCACACAAAAAAAAGAAACAAATAAAATGCAACAGTTTGAGACCGATAATACAAAGCAAGATAGTTAGTGAACTGGTTTCAAGTTTCATATTTGGATTTCTTAGCCAAACATAACTATCCAAACAATCCTTATAATGGCATATTCTAAATAAGAAGCAGCACAAGGCCTTACATGCAAAAACAAGAAGCTGCAACTCATCAAGCATATACAATGTCAACCATGCACTAATTACTAAGTTGGGAATTATAAGATCAAGGTGTAAATATTAAAATTTCCCTTCTCTCATGCAATTAGCACTGAGCCAAATGCAGCTTAAGAGTATTATTTATATGCTCCTTTGGTTGGTCAACTTTAACCTATGACTTACTACACATTTCTGTTGGAATATATGATTATGAGCTGGCTTTGTACTATTTATAAAGGAATGCTGCAAAATTCATTGATGTAGCATGTACTGCCCCAATAGAAGGGAGTTAAAGGTTGGTTGGGTTAGATGCCAATCACTAAAAATCCATAAAAAGTTTTGGAATGATGAAGATTTTCAAAATGTGAGTATAAAGATATATACGAGAATAAGAAATTGTTGAAGGAAGTCTCCTTCTAGTGTTTCATTCATTTCAATATTCCCAAAATTATATTATTTTACAAAAAAAGGAAAATAAGGCCATATTTCTATTCTATGCAATCGGTCTGCATATACCCCAGCAAGACCAGAATAACTGCTTACATGGATCAAAATATGGAGAAGCCCATTTTGAACCCATTTCAACGAGACATCGACATAAATCTACAGAGGGCCAATACAAACAAGTCTATCATCAGTATAAGCAGCCCAAGCCCATTAACGAATTAATTCATTTTCATGGAAACCCCTTCCTACTCTTAATATCAGTCAACTCAGTTTTAACCAACTTTAATGGCTCTAAAATAGGCCTCCAAACTAACTAGTGCCTAATAATTTATTTTTGCCTTTTAAACCTAATGTAAGTGTAGCTTGTACAAGTTAAAACCATTGCTACAGTAATCTGAGTACCCCAAAATCCAATCTCATGTGGGATGCAAGTAAAAAACATATTCCTCCATCCCCAATTTCTTTCCTCGTTTTCCTTTTGGTACGTCCTTCAAACTTATTCCTATTCCATTTATGGAAATTATCTATAAAATACTCCCTACGTATTAGTTATTACCCTCAACAACACCCTTTATTTACATCTTTTACCACCCATAGCCCACCACTATCCCTTTACCCTTAACAACACCACTTATTTACATCTTTTACCATCCATGACCCACCACTAATTAATTTAACATTATACTAATGTGGGATCTTTATTCCATTCACAATACACTCAACAACTTTTATTAAATTTGTGCCGGAGATTCCCAGGAAGGAAATAGGGGGGGCAAAGGGAGTATGTTACTATATTCTAGGCTTCACTACTGCCTCATTCGTAGGGCAATCATCAATAATAAGCTAACAGGGTTGTGACTCAAATGGATAACGAAAAGATTGAGCATCAATAATAAGCCAACAGGGTTGTGACTCCAATGGATTACAAAAAGATTGAGCCTAGGAACATCATTTAAGACTTCTGCCTGGAATATGAATGCTGATGGAAGCAGATTACATAATCAGCATACTAATGTACTGGAGTGACGGGATTTGCAAGATTATGCCTCTAAGATATAAATATCCCTAGATCATCACATAACTGAACATCTGTGAGACTATGCAAATCCAAAAAATTCTACAACTGCACACTTACTAGAGATGAGGTACACTTCGATGCAGGCCCTGCAGATTTCTAGTTCCATCATAATAGATATGAAACTGCAGGAATATTCCACTTAAAAGTTGCCTTCAATTAACACAAGTATTCCATTGAATGAATTGAGTATGTGATAGCATAATGGATGAGAGATTGGCAAATTACATTCCTTTGACAGTCCAGATCTCATCCTATGATGCCAGGTTGAGTGATTTTATTTTGAAATCTACAGTTCACATAAGTTGGCACTAAGTTGATCTTTTTAAGCAAAAATCCGAAAGCGGAAGGTCACTCATCATGGCAGTGGGCAATTTCTCAACTGACTGAAGAGAGGGCACAATAAATTTTGGAGGAAGAAGAGATAATGTAACGAGGAGGCAGTGAAGGTGAAGAGACTCACAATCGTAATTGATGAGTATTTTGCAAGATTGTAAAGATCTTCAATTATTGAAGAAATTCCACATTCTGAAAGAAAAGAGTTACTATTGACTATCTGGAGGAAAGTAGGCATTGAATCTCAGTGAGACCATTGAGCACTCTTTGAGTTACTGGTAGATTTGAAACCCATTTAGTAAAACGACAGTTTTTCGCTCTAATCCTTCTGACCAAGAGTTTCTGAAGTTCCACTCAGTTGCAACTTGCAACCATGCAACATACTGTGCACCAAGAACTTAAGCACAAACTCCCCAAACATACTTGCTATAAAATAATGCATGATCACTGGCAGGAGATACTTCAAGTGACTACATATGGAAACCCATTTTACAGGTGATCAAGCAAATCTTCTGAGTGCACTATCCAACAATTGGTCGAAAGATTTGGATGTAGTAATGATGACTAAAGGTCAAGTCAAACTTGGAATCATCTTGTTCTTGACATGATTTAGATGATAACAGATATTGGACAGGTTGGGACTTCTGAGTTTCTGAACTCAACCCTCTCCAAAGTTAGTAGAAACCAACCAGGATTGTTTATTAAATATGTATGTACGTATGAATGTGTGTATGTGCAGTAAAGGGACGAGTTGTCTTCGTACAATATCACTAGAACACGTGGCAATTAGTGAGTATAGAATTCTCATAGAACTTCTTTCAGAATATTCAAAAGGAAAAGACGTGATTTATGAAAACATACATTAACAGGAAGCACTCAATAACAAAAGCATACTGCCGCAAATCAGTTTTCTGCTTCCATTAAACCATAACAGCAAAATATACAAACATATACTTATAAATGCATATCGGATCAAGCTATCGCCTTCTGCAACAACTATCAGGAATCTACTCCATGTTTGGCTATTTCGAACTGATACACACTAATCAAGTCCAATATGACTCCAGCCATACTTTTTGTCAGGCAATCAAGATGATAAACATTGATGATTGACAAGTAAAGTTAATTCGTACATACGTCTCAAGGTTATTAAGGTCCCAATTTCACTACAAGCCCTATTTTCTTTTGACGCTATCTATTTCTGCAACAAATCTCCCAGAATAACGAGTAGTTTCACACTTCCTACATTACTTCCTCTCAAGTAAATATTTATTAAGTAAAAACAGTATCCGATCTAAAATCTCAAACATTTGAAACGTAATCTACAAAACTTAGACACATAATCACTACAGAACCAAAAAACCACCGAAATAAACATAATAAGCATACCTTCTTAACAGAAGCGGACCACGAGAGAGTGAGGCCGAGGAAAACAATGAAGAAAAACGGTCCCCAGAGATCCCAATCCCTCAATGCCTTCCCCGGATCTTCCCTGTATGGATTGGGGAAAACGACCAGCTTCAGATTGCTCACGATCCTCGATAAATCCTGCTTAACGGTATCCCAAACAGGCTCCGTCAGCGTATTCGGGGAGAACCAAATCCGAAGACGCAATTCCGCCGCTGCTGCTGGTGGATCCAATCGGCGGGGCAACAGGAGGTTTAGGAATGGTGGAAGCGGCGGAGGGACAGGAGTTGGTTTGGGGGCGGCCGGAGGGGGAGATTGAGGGATGAAGGTGGGAGGAGGTGGTGGAGCGGAGGAGACGGGGATGGAGGCGCGTGGAGGAGACGGGGCCGAGCGGGAGGACGGGTAAGGGGTTGATTGGATGAGATTCTCGATCTCGTCGATGTCCGATTGGGAGCTCGGATGCAGCGGGACTGTGTCACTGTAAGACATTGCGGCGGTGTTTTCAGCTGAATCACGGCGGCGGTAGCAGTGGTGGAGCTGTCGGTGGAGGAGGGACGGGGTAGCGGCTTGAGCGTGATGCGGGATTTTGTTTATTTTCCTTAGGGAATTAATTTTCTTTTTTTTATTTGCTATTTTATTTTTACTTTCGATGGAAGCAAGTCGTGATGGAGTCAAATGGACTACTTAATGATCGTCGAGGCCTATGGGCAAATGCCTTTTTACCTTTCACAAATAATACTCCAACCGTATATGATCTTAATTTTTATGAGTACAAGTTTAATAAATACAATGAAGGTAAAGTAAATAGATAATGAGATCTATATAATAAAATATATTACATGAATGGAAAATGAGTCATATTTGATTTTCTTTTATAAATAAGTGGATTAAGTGTTGGTAAAAATATTAATTTTTGGATGAGTACATGTCTGTAAAAGAAAAGTGAACGAATTTTATAGAAATATCAAAATAGAATTAAATAAACAAGTATCAAACACAGAAGAAGTAACTTTTAAATCGAGAAGTCTATTCTTCTATAATTTATAGAGTAAGTTATTCCACAAACCCCTTAAGATAGGAAATAAAAATTTATTTTACCTTTGATTTATTACAATTTACACTCCATAATCTATCTTATAATATTTAGCGTCAAATTTAATATATTTTCTCGTTCTCTCCCCTATTTCGTATTATATATTTTTCTTCCTCTTTCAGCAGATATGTTGCATTTACTCACATCAATTTACAACTTGAAGAAATTATATTTGCAATAAAAACTCATCTCACAAAAATTTCAAGATTCTCATTTTAAAACTCATTTTTTTACAATTAATGAATGTACTATTTGCAGATAAACATAATTAGGATTTAAGTTTATAACACACTTATAAATACGTGTTATATTACAGTTGAATTTTAATAATATATTGGTTTTCTTTTCTTTCTTTTTTTGATAAAAAAAAAGTATTACTGGTGGAAGTATATTTTAGTGGGATGGAATGATATGTACAGTTATTTTGTAGAAATTGATATCTAAATTGTAATTGTGGAATTGCGGGGGTATATTGCTTTGCGTGATATTTATTGGATAAAAAATTGATAGTACGAATAATTAATTGTAACTTTATTTTGGTTCATATTTTAGGAATTGATAACAAATTTAATTGTTGGGAATGTATTTTAAAGGGATGGTAGATTGGTAGTAGTACATCAGTACATGTACTTTTCATATATATTTTCATAAATAATTTGATAATAATTCTCTTAGTTGGAATTATTTAATAATAAATTAGTTAGCTTAATATTGTTAACGCACTATTATATACTTTTGTAATTCAGTTTACGAATTACTTAATGTTTTATCCAATGAAATTAGCTGATTATTGAGATAGTGGTGGATATGTTATTAACATTAATAATTATTCCCTCCATCCTACCAAAGACATATTTCTCTTCGACACGGTTATTTATGAGAAAATTTAAAGTAGTTAAATTGATAAAAAGTAGATAGGTCCCACAAGTTTTGAAGAAATAATTATTTCATAAAAATGAAATAGACTATCTTGGATGAGACGACCCAAAAATGAAAACATATCATCTAATGGGATGAAGGGAGTAATATCTTGTAGTTTATAATGTTACTTTATATAAGAGCATATCCATAACGAATATATTATATATAAACGTTCATAGAATTATTTGGTTCTATGACGTAGTAAGCGGAAAATTACAGTAATTAAATGCAATTTCTAATATATATATATATATATAGGAGAGTTAACGGTAACCATTTCTATTGTGAAAACGTGAACATAAAATGATGACTATTGTGAAAGTTGATGAATTAAATGCGGAAGTTCTTGAATCAAAAATATAATTTTGCATCTCATAGGATTCGAACTTAGGTGAGATTTTTTAATTTTTTGGATTCATTAACTTTCAGAGCGAATACATTAACTTTCATAGTAAATTCATTTGAGCCATACTCTCTCTCTCTCTCTCTCTCTATATATATATATATATATATATATGATTTTGTTCAAATAAAAACACATTCAAAAATAAGAAATGAGAAAAAATTTCACCATTGATTTTTGAAGATGTGTGATTGTAATTAAATCAAATTAGGCTATAATGATAATTATAAAATATTACGATAATAACCGTCTCTTAATTATATGAATTGTGATAACTTAATCTTGAACCATTGATTAATGGCAAATAGATGATGAAGATGAATTCTTATTTCTTATTATAAAATATATATATATATATATATATATATATATATATATATATATAGAGTTTGGTTCAAATAAGAACCAATTTTAACGTGAGAACTAAGAACTACGAAAACAAAATGAATATGATATGAAAGTTAATGAATCTTTCTTGAAAGTTAATGAATCCAAAATTCAAATTTTCACCGTGTTCGAATCCCATGAGAGGCTTAAAATTCTATTTTTTTTTATTCATTAACTTTGCACAGTATTCATTTACTTCATAAGATATTCGATTCTCATGCTCGCACAATAAAAATAGTTTTACGTTAACCCTCCCTATATATATATATATATATATATATATATATATATATATATATATATATATGATATTGTACTAAAATTTATCGCTGAATAATCCATGATTGATTAAAGCAAATGTTTATTACATAGTACAATTATGTATATGCTGAAACTATGCTAATCACAATAATCACTCTTTAGATCTACAAATGCTGATAGTAATAATTATCTTAAACTATATACACACAAATTATGTAGATATTTTAAGCAACATTAACAATAATTTACATGCTATAATTAACATCGAGATATGATCAACAATTTAGTTATACTTTAATTATATTATATTTATTTAGAAATGTGAAATGGGGTGAAAAGATAACATATTTATGTTAATATATATCTAAAAAAATTATGCACATCGATACCAATATAACTTTAATCTTCAATCCTTTCATGTATACATTTAGATATATTAGTTTTTTATATTGATGCAAAATGTGATTTTCTCTTAATTTATATATTTTAGTTAATAAATAATTATAATCATCTAGATATATTTAAAAAAATCATTTAATGCTTGTCTGTTTGATTAAATATGCGGTGCGGTTATATATTTAATAAAAAAAATTGCCTATATATGTGTGATGTTTAGTTAATTAATTAAATTAATTAGTTAATGATTATTATTTTAGGTCTTTTTGCCAAAAGTATGTTGAAATTATTTGTTGTAGTGTTCATGGAAAATTGATTTTGGGATTGATTCCCCTCTTTTATATATAATATATATATTCCCTCTGCCTCGAGCTGTCTCGCGATACCCTCTACGGCTTGACCCGCAGTAGTCCCTTCACCAAGATTGTGGTTGGATTTGTAGCTGCTAAAATATTGATATTTTATAAGTTTAATTATTAAATGATAATTTTAACCATCTAATTTTACCAAATATTTTGTTTTAATACAGTGTACGATATTAACTATAATTGGGAAAGAAGATTTTCAAATAAGAGATTTGTAACCTATTTTCTTCTTTCTCATATACCGACCATTATTACGTAACAAATTTCAAGGAGATATTATACAAAATTGACATAGGATAAAAAAAACCCTGCCATTTATTAATATTGGAAAATGAGTTCGTATCATCAAACTAGCATAGGATGCTCGATGCAATATTACATTAAGAGTGGCGCAAATTAATGACATGCACACATAATAAACTTTACGAATGTAGAGTTAGAGAAAAGTAGGCAGCAGATGAAACAACTGCAATACCACAAGCACAGAAAGCCTTTTAGTTTGAAGCATTCATTTCCTCAATCCCTATTTATACCTCAACCCACTATCCAACAACATCTGGAAGCTTCTCTTTGATCGCTACTGTCGACTGACTAGATGTGTAGTAGACCACTCGTTTCACTACGCATTTTTGGGTGATCGATTCTACACTTACCTTTTCATGGAAGTTTATGGGGTGAGCCACCCATCCTTCGATTGCACCTCCAAAACTATCTGGATTTTCAAAATCGGCTTCGAGGATATGGAGTCCGTCACGTGCATTTGGTAGGTTTGTTAGGAAGCTATGGTCTTTATTCATGCCTGAAATAAATAGCATCATAATTCTTACAATTTCAGTGCTCTAGCTATACAGAATGATCATTTAATTTCTAAGTAATCATCTATTATTTAGTATGCAAAACACCCTAAACGATTTGAGATTTACTTTGTTGTAGACAACCAATTGATTGGGTACATATATAATACTTGGCGAACTAGAAATCAGTAGTTTAAAGCCGATCCGGTCCAAGTTATGCCCTTAACTTTCCTAACAAATGGTATCAAAGCCTCGTTGGTGACGAATATTTTCAATACATTTTATGAGTTGTTACTTTTCACGCGAATATTGAATTTTGTGAATAGTGAAATTTTATCTGCGGTTTTAGTTTGTCGATAAAAAGATGTTCTACACACTGTGGTTAGCAAAAATTATCAGAAACGATCCAAAGGAGTCCAGACTCAAGTGAGAGCAATGGCTGTAGACAAAGGAAATATGAAAATTGAAAAGTTCGATGTTGCGGACTTTGGCTTATGGAAAACAGAGATTGAAGATTATCTGTACCAGAAAAAATTATATCAACATCTCTCAGAAAAACAACAAAGGAGTATGAAGGATGAGGACTGGATCCTTCTCCATAGATAAGCCCTCGAAGTGATTCAACTAATGTTACCTCGTAACGTTGCCATCAACATAGCGAAAGAAAAGACCATGATAGGTCTTATGGCAACTCTTTCTAGTATGTACGAAAAGCCATCAGCCTCAAATAAAGTCCACTTGATGAGGCGATTATTCAACTTGCAGATGACAGAAGGGGCATGAATAGCCCAACTTCTTAATAAACTCAACACAGTCACAACTCAGTTGAGTTGTTACTGTGTAGATTGAATTTGATGATGAAGTTCGAGCTTTGATTCTCCTATTGTCTCTACCAGACAGTTGGAATGCTACTGTCAAAGAGCACACAAAGTATAGAGGAAGAACTTCAGAGAGAAATTCAAATTGCAACAAATCAAAATCTAGAAGAGGCAAATCTAGATCGGGAAAGAAAGATTTTAGCTGCTATAATTGTGGCAAGTTGGATCACTTTAAGAGGGATTGCCGAGCACCAAAAAATAATGTTGCTGCCCAAGAATCCGCCAACGTGACCGAGGAAGCAAGTGATGCTATGATTCTAAGCGTCAACAATCCGATTGAATAATGGATTCTGGATTTAGGGGTATCTTTTCATGCCACGTGATGCCGAGAAATTATGGAGAATTACGTCAGTGGTAATTTTGGAAAAGTTCATCTGGCTGGCGGCGAAGCCTTGAAGATCGTGGAAAAAGGAGATATACGTCTAAAGCTTCCAAATCAGACTACATGGAAGCTGCAAAATGTATGACATATTCCTGGTCTTAAAAGGAATTTGATTTCGATAGGGCAACTTGATGGAAAATGTTAATTTACAACCTTCTCAGATCATGAATGAAAAATTACCAAAGGAACACTTGTCATTGCTCGTGGTAAGAAGACTGGTACTCTCTATGTAACTTCAAATTTAGAGAATATCATTGCAATATTGGATGCTAATGGAAAGTCCAATTTATGGCACCAACGACTTGGCCATATGAGTGAGAAATGGATGAAGACACTTTTGTCAAAAGGGAAGCTGCAGTATTTAAAGAAAGTAGATGTCGGACTATACGAAGATTGCATCTTTGGCAAACAAAAGAAAGTTAGTTTTGTAAAGATTGACAAGACACCCAATGCAAAAAAGTTAGAATTGGTTCATACCGATGTATGGGGACCATCTCATGTTCTATCTCTTTCAGGCTTAATATATTATATTGCCTTCATTTATGATTCCAAAAGGAAAATATGAGTTTATTTTCTGAAGAAAAACCAAAAGTCTTTGATACCTTCAGAAAATGGAAATCATGGTGGAAAATAAAGCCAGTTTGAAAGTCAAATGGTTGAGGTATGATAATAGAGGAGAATATAGAGATAGTAGATTCGAGAATTATGTGCAAACAACAGAATCAAGATGGAGAAAACAATTCTCATGACAACGCAGGACAATGGCATAGCAGACTGCATGAACAGAACTTTGAATGAACGTGCCAGAAGCATGGGGACACATGTTGGCTTACCCAACATGCAATTGGCTGAAGCCGTCAACACCACATCCTACTTGATTAATTGTGGGCCTTCAGTCTCATTGGATGGGAGAATATCAGAGGAAGTTTGGAGCAAGAAAGAGATAAAACTCTAGCATTTAAGAGTGTTTGGTTATATCTCTTACATACACATAGATTCTGCTAAAAGAAGTAAACTTGACGCTAAGTCTACAAATGTGTTTTTGTTGGATATGGTGGTGATGAGTTTGGTTACCGATTTTGAGATTATTAAATCGAAAGATCATTAGAAGCAAAGACGTCATATTCAATGAGAATGTGATTTACAAAGTTAGGTTCACACAAAATCAGGAAGGTCCAACAACAATGGTGAGACAAAGGAAGAATTTACTGAGTTCGAGGAGATTTCTTAAAAAGATGTTCAGACCAGTTCTGAAGCAGTTAGTGAAGAAGTGTGCATAAAAAAAATTTAGACCCTCTAGAACTCCAAAACCAACCCAGCATTACTCGTCTTCTTTGCACTATTTGTTGTTAATTGATAGAAGAGAACCAGAGTGTTATGATGAAACAATGCAAGTGGAGAATTAAGCCAAGTGGGAGTCTGCCATGAAAGATGAGATGAGCTCACTCATATTAAATCAAACATGAGAATTAGCTAAATTACCACCAGACAAGAAAACACTCCATAACAAGTGAGTTTTGCAGGATAAAAGAAGAGCATGACGAGAGCAAACGTTACAAAGAAAGATTGGTTGTCAAAGGCTTTCAGTAAAAAGAAGGTGTTGACTACAATGAAATTTTCGCTCTAGTCGTGAAACTGACCACAATTAGATTGGTGTTGAAAATTTTAGCTATATATAATTTACATTGCACAGTTAGATGTAAAAATAACTTTTCTTCATGGCAACTTGGAGGAAAAGATCTATGTGAAGCAATCAGAAGGCTTCATGATTGCTTAATAAAGTTAAACAAAGAGAACGTGATATGCTGGTTAAAGAAAAACTTATACTGCTTAAAACAAGCTCTTAGGTAGTGATACACAAAATTTGATAGCTTTATGGTTGACATCAATTTCAATAGATGTCAAGCATATCATTGTTGCTACATTATAATATTTGACAATAGCTTCATTACTTTACTGTTATGCATAGATGACACGCAAAAGATTGATAATTTGAATCAAAAATTTTCAAAGCATTTCATAATGAAAGATTTGGGTGCTGCAAAATAAATTCTTGGTATGTGGATCAAGAGAGACACCAAGTCAGGAACTTTGATATCATCACAGGCTGAGTACATCAACAAAGTACTCTCCAGATTCAGCATGCAAGATGCTAAACCAGTAAATATACATTTAGGTGTTCACTCAAACTCTCCAAAGAACAATCTCCGAAGACGGAAGAAGAATATGTATATGGCTAAGGTGTCATATGCCTCAACAATTGGAAGTTTGATGTATGTCATGGTTTGTATGAGACCAGACATTTCTCAAGCAGTTGAAATGGTCGGTAGGTACATGAATAATCCGGGCAAAATTCACTAAGTAATAGTCAAATGGATCCTCAAGGATCTATGGGGTACCAAAAATAAAGCACTATGTTTCAAAGGTATATATATGACATTAACAGACTATGTGGATGTTGATTTAGATGGAAATGTCGATGTAAGAAAGAGCACTACATGGTATGTCTATACTCTGGGAAGAACAACAGTGAGTTGGGTTTCTTAGCTACAAAAGATAGTTGCTCTTTCCACAACTGAAGCGGAATACATCGTTGTCACAGAAGCCAGTAAGAAAATGATATGGCTATAAGGTTCTTGGAAGAATTAAGCAAGAAACAACAAGACAATATCTTGCATTGTGACAATCATAGCGCTATCCATCTAGTAAAGAATCCGTTTTTTCATTCCAGAACAAAGCATATACAGTTGCAGTATCATTTCATTTGATCACTTCTAGAAGATGATGTTTTGAAACTCGAGAAGATAAGTGGAGCTAAAAAACCAACAGAAATACGGTTATAATTGATAAACTAAGGTTGTGTTCAACTTCGGTTGGTACGCTAGAGTAACAAGATTGAAAAGTTGTTGCATTGATCTAGGTGTGAAGATAGATTAAAATCGACTTCAAGTGAGAAATTGTTAGTCAAAAGTTGCGGCTACTATAGATTTGTTGTTCAAATTGATGGGTGCTATGGGTTGCTGCAGAATAGATAACATCAACTATTCAATTGATGGCTATCAATACAAGTTTCAACTATAGCCTACATTTGTTGAAAATCACCGTGCACTCCACCGTCAAATTTATTGTTGATGTCGTTTTCTTTTCCTATATATATGTATTCATCTTCTGCTATTGAGAGCATAGTGTAGAGAGCAAAGAGCTAAAAGGCGATCTCAAACAAATAGTGCAAAATGGGATTTCAAGGAAAAAGCTTAGGTAGAAGCTTTTGGGGATAAAAATTAAATAGTAATTTTTATTGGTTATAATAGGTTGTGAGATGAGAGTTGTGAGTATTGTAAACATTTTGTGATTTTCTTTCTTCCTTAATAAGATCTGTAACAGCTCGGAAATGTAGGCATAATTGGTCGAACTCCATTCTCAAATATTGTATTTATATTATTCTGTATTTGTTTCGTTTTCATACAAATATGGTTAATGAAAAATTGCCCTTTAATTTCCTAACAATCATGTTGAAGAAAACACTTTATGAGCCACGACAGCTATAGCCTGATGCTCCCGTCACACACATTTTCCCATTCCCCTCTTCCATCTCCCTTACCCTTCTCTATTCCATCTCTCTCCTCCCTCTCTCGTTGTATGTGTGTGTATTTCAATGTATTTATTTGATTTGTACTTTTTCTTTCGATTTGTTTAGATCCTACATTGGGGTTCAAATCATATGGACAGCTTGTATCCAAATTAAAAGAAAGATGAAATGACCAGTTATACCATCCTCAGTTGAACTCACTGACCGAATCATCTTTAGAAAACGACTTAGTGATTTATTTATTTATTACTCTCTTCTTTCCATTTAAAATATCTCATTTTGTTGTTGTTGTTCCATTACAAATGGTTCATTCTATTTTAAGAAATAACTATCTCTTTAAAAGATGTGAGTCATACTCTCTTTTTACACTTTTAATTACTTTATATTATTCTCCTAAATATCCATGCCAAAAATAAATATGACACTTGAAATGAGACGAAGAAAATATTATTTTTTCTAGACTTGGAGATTATTAAAAAAATTACAATCACAACGTACGGAGATGTTACCTTGTGAGGGCATTCACATGTGCGTAAATTGATACTTTTCTTCAGTGCAAATAACATGTTTATTCGGTGTAGATACTTTTTAACTATAAGGTAAAAAATAATGATTTTTTTTTCCAATATAAATAACCCTTTTTCTTTGAAATAATTAACACTTTTGAATGTTCGTATGATTAAGATGTCCACATGAGAGCTTTTTTGCAACATTAATATTTGACTTTTCAATGTAAAAAAGTTTAATTGACTAAGTGTGAGGTGGTAGCGCAAAAAATTGGCTCTTATAAGGTTTAAAGCGCACGTTTTAGCAAAGCAAAACCCCAAATCCCAAAACACATCCAACATATTTGACGATTTGAGGGAAAAAACGACTATTCAAATATATCTCGTACATCAACATCTATCTATTAATCCGAAACGCATTGGAGAGCTCACAACAATCCTGGATCCTACGTGTCACTTTAAAAAACTTATATTCCTATTTTTCTAATTAATCCATTTTACACCTCTTAGAAATTACAATATTGAATTTCTTCTTCAATTTTATTATTCAAATAAGGAAAGAGCCAAAAATATCCTTTTATAACTCTGTCATCTCCCATTCAAAGGCATTGCGAGATTACTGCGCCAGTTTCCATCACAAACGCATCTCATACACCCATTTTGCCTTTTTGAATCCTCTTACAAAAAAACATCCAACTTGCAAGATTACTGCAACAATATGCGAGATTGATTTTAAGGAGAAACACAACAAACACAACTTGGTAACCATACGTCGGGATCTCCGTAGTTGCCATGGTTCTGTGGCATCTTCTCCACGTTGTTCCTCTATAGCGCTTTCATTCCACAAAACATGTCCAACCATAATCTAGCAGAATTTATCATCCAGTCATTGCCTACAATCTTCTCGATGAAATGCCCCACCCGATTTTCCAACTTACAGTAAAAACAGTTTAGGAAAGATGTTGGTCAACCGATTTTTTGGTTGGAAAGGCAGTAAAATCTTCAATTACTTTATAGATTAACCATCAATTGAAATCTTTCACGTTTTAGATTGAATTTAAATATGGAAACATTACATCCTATCTTTTCAATTATAAATCATGCTTGCAAATATTTTTCTTTACTTCCCCTGACGTCTTTCTTTCCCAGTCCAACTCCAGACCATCATTTAAAGAATCGATTATATCAGGTATTGCTTTTGAGTTTGAACCCAGCCTTTTCATTTGTTATGTTGCTTGGTTGTTGTTCTTTTTTTATAAGACAGATTCGATAAATTATGTTTGGTTGTTGCTTGGATGACATTTGTTATTGATCGCTATATTTCTACCAAAATAAATTGATAGTAAAACAGCAAGTATATATATCGTATCCACAGGGACTGCGACTCGAGAACACAACAAATAATTAACACAGAATCTTGATTATTATCCAGGCAACAAAATATCAAGAGAGATAGAATATTAAAAATAGACTCAAAATATAACAAAGGAATAAAATCGGATATAAAAGATCGACCTGTGGATGTACTTAACCTAACCGATTCACACAATTAATCTATTAACTGCTTACCAATTTAATCCACATTCATATGAAGGATCACTAATATAACTATAGTTTCGTCGGATGACTATAGTAGTAGGTTAGCCTAAACTCTATCTCCGTCGGGTCTCAAGAGAAGTAAGCTAATTACAAAAGCACACAAAGATTTAACCTCCTATACCACCTATCTCCGCTTCGGGTCTCAAGGCCAAAATCAGATTATGAATTAAGATATCGATTATGCAATTAATTCCGCCAGACATCAATCACATAACTAGCATGCATCAATATCGCCGATACCAACACATGAGAATTAAAGCCAAGAATCATAAATCATGAATGGGACGGCAAAACAAGATCAACAGATAAATTATATAAATCTAGTCGACATACAAACCCTAGGATCAATACGAATTTAGCTACTCATAATTAAAAACAAAACAATAAATAAAAAAAAAGCATAAATTGAGATAGATAGATAGATAAAACCGTAGGATTCCACGATGAACAATGTAGCAACTTGAATCGGAATAAAATCAACTCTCGAAAATAAAAGCGAACTAATAAAACCGAAATCAAAATTAACAAGAGAAATAAACTGGAGTTAAACCGAACTAAACTAACTCATTCTATCAATTGGAATTAAGAAACGTCAAAAGAAAAGTTCCAAGGAAAATGTGTTCAGATTGTAAAAGACGCGCCCTTTCGCTCGTGTGCATCCAATATGTATATCGTCGCCTAGGGTTACGCCGCGACACGCCTCCTTTCCTACCTCGTGAGCAACGGTTGCGACGCGCCTTCCTTCGTGACTTTGCGACCTTCCATCGCAAGAGCAGGTCGCGATAGCGTGTCGCAAACTCTCCCTTCGTGCACGTTAATCACTTCCTCACGAACGTCCATAGCGACCGTTGGTAGCGATGCCGGGTCGCGAGGCGAGTCTGCCTCTTCTTCGCGTGTCCGCCTCGCGGGTCTTCCTTGCGAGCCTCTTCTTCCCTCGCGAGGTGTGATTTCCTTCACGAGAATTCCGAACGTCTTAGCTAATTCCTCTTTTATCATGATTCACCCTTTTTGACATCAAAACCTGTGCTAAAATGGCATGCAATACACACGGCATAATATCTTCCAAGATAAACATAAATATATCAGAAGATAGGTCAAAAGATCATTTATCAATTAGAAACGAGGCAAATAAAACCTTGTAAAACAGGTAAAAATGAGGCTTATCAACTCCCCCAAACTTACCCTTTTGTTTGTCCTCAAACAAATTAACACAAGAGAGAGACGACCAACGATAGGCAGAGAGTCGAATAACAAAAGCAATAAGCCTCAGAGCAATGAGCAAAGAACAATTCAAATGAATTAAATTACAACATCTTTCATTAAACTCCACATATCATAAACATCATAAGCACAAGCCTTCTTAAACTTTAATCCTCACAACATGGATGTATATATAAGAAATCTCAAACACTCGAGTGTATCAAGGAGGATGTGTATACTCTCAAAGTTTAAAAACACATGGAATCTACCATAGGCTTGTAAATCGTCTAATTCTCCATTGCTCAAATATGTGCTCAAGAACTAAGATAAAAAAGGTCATATAAGAGGTTATAATGGAGGCTCTTTGGTAAGTTAGGATATATTTAGGCTAAGTGACTCATAATTCCATAATGAAAACACCATAACTATCACAAGACATAATTCCCAAACTTTCACAATTCATTTCAATTCTCCATACCAAAAAGTCATTTTTTCTAAGAATTCCACAATTTTCATATAAGCGATATACTCATCTCAAAGCACTAGCTACTTACCCATTTATGTTCTTTTCACGCACTTGTGTCAATTTTTTTTTATTTTTTTTTTGAACTTATATGGGTAAGCAACTATTTTTTAATAATCACTTTCATCATTTATTTCATTTCTTTCCTTTCTTTTTCTCAACCCTCAGTTCAAACAACCAAAAATCACACTAACAACATAACCCAACCCACGGCTATATAAAAGAATAAGGTAGGCTCAAACGGGCTCATCAAAGGATAATAAAATAACAGGTCAGTGTTTGGATAATGTATAGGCTAAGAAAAGAATGCCTAATATCATTTCATAATTCTTAAGCACATCAATGCAACCTCGAAAAAGATCCAGAGCAAGTTCTAGAGAAACACATGCTATTTCAATCTAATCACACAGAAAGAAACAAGACTGAAAAGATATGATAGTCAAAAGCTCAAGTCTCACAGGTTTCAAAAGTGTGATCAAGTTCTCCAAGGCTCAATACTCACAATAATCATAACATGCTTCGCCTAACAAAATCAGTTGCAATAATTTTCTAATAAAAACAATTCTCATCATCGGCTGCTCGTCATTCAACTCAACCCAAAACAGACACAAAACCCAAACACGAAAAACAAACCAAAGACAAACAAACAGAAAACAGAACAAAAACGAAAACAAAACCGAACAAAGAAAACATTGGGTTACCTCCCAACAAGTGCTAAATTTAAATGTCTTTACCTAGACCAATACTAACCTCAATCAATCTGGCGATTTGGCAACAGACTTCTTACCAAATCTGTGCTTGCCTCCATACTTTGCTTTTACGTTAGACCACCACTGAGTGTGGAAGTGGCCTCCCCCAAACTTGAACAAGTCACTCGGAGTTCCATGCTGAGTCCATCTTTTCTTTGTATCACCCTTGTCAACTGGTCGGTTGACATCCAAGCACGAGATTTGGCTGGCTGCAACCGTGGTGATTGAATGACATTCTTCATACTCTGGATTATCGTGTTGCTTGATAGCATCATATATTGAGATTTTCAACTCTTCATCATTTACTCGAAATGTGAGATCACCTTCCTGCACATCAATTAAAGCACGATCAGTTGCTAGAAAAGGTCGACCTAAGATTAGCGGTTGATTTTTAAATTCAGGAATGTCTAAAATAACAAAATCAGCAGGAAAGACAAAATCCCGAATTCTTACCAACACATCTTCAACTATGCCCTTAGGATATGCAACTGACCTGTCAGCCATCATTAATGAAATTGAGGTCTTCTTCATTTTCCCAGCTCCAAGCGATTGAATACAGATAAAGGCATCAGATTTATGCTCGCCCCCAAATCGCACAACACATTGGGGAAGGTATGCTCGGCAATCTCGCACTCCAAAGTGAAGCTCCCCGGGTCTTTTTGTTTCAGTGGCAACTTTCTCTGCAAGATAGCACTGCATTCTTCAGAGAGGTTGATCTTGTCAAATTTCTCCAACTTCTTCTTATTCGCCAATGCATCTTTGAGAAATTTAACATATCCGGGCATTTTTCTGAGTCCATCAAAGAGAGGTAAATTGATGTCAACTTTCTGGAATATCTCCTTGAAGCGGGCTTACTCCTCATCATATTTTGTCTTCCCGATGCGTTGAGGAAACGGAGCAGTAGGCTTTTGGCATTTCTGATCCTTTGCGTCTTCAGCTCGCGAGTTTTCTTCTCTGACTTTCCCTCGCTAGCTGCCATCGCTGGACTCCCTCGCGACGAGCTCCCCGCCTTCCTTCGCGACCTCTTGTCGCGATGATTCATCGCGAGGTAATGGCGCGACGTGCTCTCCGTCTTTGTTCGCGACCCGGCATCGCGATCCTTCCTCGCGAAGATTTGTCGCGAGGTAATTGTTCTTCTCAGGTGCGGCTTTCCTCGCGTGCTGGGCTCACGTCTCTTCCTCGCGATGCTTACTCCCGAGGCGAGAATTTGGCTCTCCCCTCGTATGATTCTCTTCGTCCCTTTCGTACTCCGGATGATTTATGTAGGATCCTCCACTTCTCAAATAAATAGCATTACACTGATTCGGAGACGTATGATTCTTAGGATTATGTTCAGTGTTGCTTGGGAATTGCCCTTGCCTGTGCATCCCAGCTCTCTCATTGGCCATCTGCCCCACTTGGTTTTCCAACATCTTCAATTGTTTTCCCATGGCTATCACCGTATTGTTGATGGCGTTGACTGTGCTCTCCAGAGCGTTCATCCTATTCCCAAGTCTTTGGATCTCGAATATTTTTTGAGCCACAATTTCTTGGTGACTCGTTGCTATTTGTCGATTGCTCGCCAACAATTGTTGCATCATATCCTCGAGGCTTGGCTTCTTGGGCTCCACAATCATTCCATTATTCACAAGAAACCGGTGGTAGTTCTTTGAGCATTCTCTCACGATGGCATAGGAAAAATTTGGGTGATTCCTATTATAGGGATGATAGGGTGGGTTCCCACTCTGATTTCCTTGGCCATTACTCCTTTGGTTCAAATATTGAACCTCCTCCATATTCTGCGCAAGGGCCACAGTCATCTGCCCTTTCCTCTCGGCTTAGTACTCCTTCTGCAGAGTTGTGAACTTCTCTAACAAGTCATCATACTTATCATCCAACTTTGTAGCAGCCACTCTTCTGATCGGCTGTCTCTCCATCGGCCATTGATAGCTATTGGATGTCATCTCCTCAATAACTCTCAATGCTTCGTCTATTCCACGATTGAGAAGGCATCCTCCGGCTGATGCATCTACAATGCTACGGGTGTTAGCATTGAGTCCACTATAAAATTGTGTTACTTGCTGCTCTAGTGAGAACCCATGCTGTGGACATTTTCTGAGCAGATTTCTGAATCGCTCCCAAGTCTCAAACAATGACTCACCTCCCAATTGTGAAAAATGGGAGATCTCGGCAATGATTTTCTGCGCCTTAGCAGGTGGAAAGTATTTAGACAGGAATTTCTCGCAAAGCTGCTCCCACGTGGTAATCTGTGATCTGTCCAAGCTCTTGAACCATTCTTTCGCATGACTCCTCAGCGAAAATCCGAACATCCGCGATCCGGATGGCATCACCGCACTCCGCTCGCTGATAGTATCACGATATCGAGGAACGCCCAAGTGCGCATTGGGGTCTTCATCACCCTCCCCAAACCGCCCGCTTGTGTCATGCTTGATGAGGCGGGCTTTAACTCGAAATTATTCGCATTGACGTTAGGCCCCCATCCTCCACCTCGGAACCGATCCGTCGGTGGCCTGTACATGTGGTTGAGCGGTATGGGTTGTGCTCGTCCACCCATCTGGCCCATCTGATTATTCAACGCCAGTTGGCGTTGTATCGCGGCTAGCATCTCTTCCATCTCGGCCATTCTATCATGGCCTTGGGGCTGTCTATCTGCCATCGCCTGTTGTCTTCTTTCTCGACTCTCTCTCTTATGGGATCTTTCAATCTCAAGATCCAAAGGAATAATTTCTTTTCTTTGGGATATTGTAATCATGCACAGCACAGAGAGATAAAAACAAGATCAAAACCAAGAAGCAACACAATTTTTTTTTTTATTTTCTATTTTTTTTATAAGCCTGAATTAATAACTACAATCCAGAAAATTATCACTATGCAATCTATGCGGTCCCGACAACGGCGCTTAAAATTTGATCGCTATATTTCTACCAAAATAAATTGATAGTAAAGCACAAAGTATATATATCGTATCCACGTGGATCATGCGACTCGAGAACACAACAAATAATTAACACAGAATCTTGATTATTATCCAAGCAACAAAATATCAAGAGAGATAGAATATTAAAAATAGACTCAAAATATAACAAATGAATAAAATCAGATATAAAAGATCAATTTAGGGATGTACTTAACCCAACCGATTCACACTATTAACCTATTAACTGCTTACCAATTTAATCCACATTCATATGAAGGATCACTAATATAACTATAGTTTCCGTCAGGACAGCCTATAGTAGTAGGTTAGCCTAAACTCTATCTCCGTCGGGTCTCAAGAGAAGTAAGCTAATTACCAAAAGCACACAAAGATTTAACATCCCTACCTCATATCTCCGTCGGGTCTCAAGGCAAAAGCAGATTATGAATTCAAGATATCGATTATGCAATTAATTCCGCCAGGACATCAATCACATAACTAGCATGCATCAATATTGGCCAGATACCAACACATGAGAATTAAAGCCAAGAATCATAAATCATGAATGAGACGGCAAAACAGTATCAACAGATAAATTATATAAATCTAGTCAGACATACAAACCCTAGGATCAATACGGAATTTAGCTACTCATAATTAAAAAAACAAAACAATAAATAAATAAAGAAAGCATAAATTGAGATAGATAGATAGATAAAACCGTAGGATTCCACGATGAACAATGTAGCGACTTGAATCCGGAATAAAATCTGAACTCTCGAAAATAAAACTGAACTAATAAAACTGAAATCAAAATTAACAAGAGAAATAAACTGGAGTTAAAACCGAACTAAACTAATCTGTTCTATCAATTGGAATTAAGAAACGTGCAAAAGAAAAGTTCCAAGGAAAAATGTGTTCTGTATTGTAAAAGATGTGCCCCTTTCGTTCGTGTGTGCATCCAATATGTATATACGTCAGCCTAAGGTTACGCCTCGCCACACGCTCTCCTTTCCTACCTCGCGAGCAACGGTCGCGAGCGCTAGTCGCGATGCGCCTTCCTTCGTGACTTTGCGACCTTCCATCGCGAGAGCAGGTCGCGATAGCGTGTCGCGAACTCTCCCTTCGCACACGTTAATCACTTCCTCGCGAAAGTCCATCGCGACCGTTGGTAGCGATGCCGGGTCGCGAGGCGAGGCTGCCTCTTCTTCGCGTGTCCGCCTCGCGGGTCTTCCTTGCGAGCCTCTTCTTCCCTCGCGAGGTGTGATTTCCTTCGCGAGAATTCTGAACGTCTTAGCTAATTCCTCTTTTATCATGATTCACCCTTTTTGACATCAAAACCTGTGCTAAAATGGCATGCAATACACACGGCATAATATCTTACAAGATAAACATAAATATATCAAAAGATAGCTCAAAAGATCATTTATCAATTAGAAACGAGGCAAATAAAACCTTATAAAACAGGTAAAAATGAGGCTTATCAGTTATGCTGCTTGGTTGTTGCCGAAAGATGTATGATAAGTTATGCTCTTTATTTTTTTATAAGACGGATTCGATAAGTTATGCTTGGTTGTTGCTTGGATGACATTTGTTATGCTGCTTGGTTGTTGCCGAAAGGTGTATGATAAGTTATACTCTTTATTTTTTTATAAGACGGATTCGATGTAGCGGTGGTAGTGCAGTTGATTACGGTTGCTGCTTATGGACATGCTAATTAGCTATTTAATGATGTGATAGGTGTACCTAATAGATAATGAAAAAGGATAGTCATTGCAGTAGTGGTTTTGGGGGTGAGTACAGTCCTATGTATTGTTTTTTGGAGAGAATACTAATATTAACCTGGTTCAGCATAAGTTTTAAGCTAGAAATGTTAACATTAGATAAAGATATGTGATGACTTACTGAAACATAAAGTAATTTAATACCATTTCCTTGACAACCTGGTCAAATCTTTTATCTAGATTTTGAAACTTTCTTTTAGAGCAGAAACAGAGAAAAAATGATAGTCAATGAAGGAGATAGAATGTTGGCACAGAGAAAAAATTAAGAACTAAGGTCAAAACCCACCCTTTACACTTTGAGCATAGTTCATTCATGATAAAGAAAGCTTCTTGCTGGTCCTTAGATACAATGTAGAGTCGACAGTTATCAATTTTGAGGGAAATTTATGATGTGAAAGTACTCAAGTTTGGAAAAGAATAAGGATGCACAATTGACAAAATGAACGAGTTCTACTGCTTCTTCTTATCATGTAGTATCTATTTATGTTGGCAGTTTATGTAACTTTTTTTCATTAACAATATGTACCTAATGAGACTGTTAGATTTTTTAACAAGTTCTAATACTTTAAACTTGTATAGATATTCAATAAAGGCCTTAAACCAAAGACATTTATGTTCGTATATACCCATGGTAATTCCTATGTTTACAGAATATAAATTTTATGTGCATTAATCATTGGACATACTTTCAAGACTTAATAGATGATTTCATGTGGAATTTTTTTTGTTTATAATATATCTTGGTTGACTTATAAATATTGTGTGACTAATATTTGTGTGTGTTTATTCTCAACGAAAAGAAATGTCAACAACTGATGTAGCCATCCATTTGAATGACATCGACATAAAAACAAGAAACAAAACTATGAAGGGAAATCTGATTTTAACCCTCTCCCGAGAATCTATCTTGGATGTTTAATTCACCATACATTGATTATATACCTAGCATGCACCTATATAATTAATTGCAACACATTGGTGTTTTCTCGTGTTTACCTGCGAATTTGTCAGGCAAGGATTGGATCAAGACTCGTGCTTTGATCTTCTGGACTGTGTCCCGATTGCCTAAACTCCAATGCCGAGTGAGGACAATCTATGGAGAGTGCTATAGAAATTCGCCTTCTTCCTCCCTAGAGATTTTCGAAATTTCTCTCTATTTTGGAATAGTAATTCTCGAAAATTCTTCTCTTAGATTAGGGTTTGATTTTCTCTCACCTTATATTTATAATGTAATCCTAAATCCTATCAAGATAGAATTTATGCATATCTAATAAATATAATAATATCACTTAAGATAGAGAGGATCAAGACAGAGTCCCAGTAGGACTCTAAAGGGAGGTGGACGATTTTCACTAAGCTCCAGGCCTGGATGGGCCAGCCAGGATCAAATGCAAGGAATAAAGATGGGCCTCAAATAAATTAATTATCTTATGTTCAGCCCATAACATAAATTAATTCATAAACATTTATTCATGTCACTAGAGAATAAATGCTGACTTACCCCTTTATTTCCGAAGTTGAGTCGGGCTTGCACTTAGACTTCACGAATCCCCGTATTTAAGATATCGTACGTCCATTAATTATTTACGCTGCTCGATCGCTTAAAATAATTAATATCTTTAATTCCTTAAGTAATACCACTCAACCTTATTATTGTACTTGAGATAACTCAACTGCAAGGTTTAGTACAATAAACCTTTGAGCTCCTTAAGGACGCCATCATCCTAAACGGATACGGTGACTCGATACGTAACTAGCACGACATACAAGATCGCCACCACCCAAGATGCAGAGAATCTTGGGTTATCTCATGTAACCCTCACCCATAACAAGTCAAAGTGATGGTCAAGAACTCATACTTATCTAATACCTTATCGAGGTTTAGATCAACGAAGTCACCGAGATCTAGGTTCTTCACGACGGTCGGATAGAAGAACTCATCTCATCGTGATCAATCAATACGTCAAAGACGCATCAAAGATAGACAAGCAACTAAGTCAAGTCATTTCTTATCTATACCGCAGCCTATACCGACAACTCGTCCTTAAGTTATCTCAGCTGTGATACTTTTTATATCTCATTAAGCTTGATCAATCATACAAACTTCTGTGATCTACAACACACTGTATGATCTAACTTATATATAAGATAAAGGGACATACATATTATAACAGCCTGCCAACCCAAAGTACGGATTAGCAGGGACTGTTACTAATGACGGGGATTAACAACAGAAACAATAACTAATTATGGAATTGAGGGGCATATGATCGACAAACTCTCAAGACTCCATATCATTTAATATAACACACATATCGTACATATGTATCTGGAACATTTAGACTCTTAACAAAAGGGGTTCAACTGATCTAAAGGTAATAAGGTTTAAATTCAAAACATAAACTATATAACTTTGCAGCGGGAACATGTGGAATACACATATGACGATGTGATTCCAAGGCTAAACTATCAGCGACAATGATCCAACTGCTCAACACACCTTCATCCCATCTTTAGCTCAACCTGCACATTTAAAAACAAACATGCAGGGCTGAGTACAAATAATGCACTCAGTGGGCTCATTGCCAAAACATTTTCTTTAAATTACACTGCCCCATAAGTAAGACACAAAGGTTTTAATTGAAAATGCCTTGTGCTTACTAAAATATTTTCTCATTTCAAAACATCGCCTGCAGGCATTTTCTCTTTGTATGATCCATATCATTCACATATCTCATATCACATCATCATCTCATAAACTCATCTCGCACCGTAGAGGTGGCCACCTCCTACGGACGCAGTAACCGGCCGAGAATTATCAACATTTTCAACTACTAGCAAACAAAGGCTATAGTTACTTGTTTAAGTTGATCAAAAACTCTACTTTACACCTAATATCATCTAGATAACATAATCTTATCTCATAATTAATAGGATCAAGATATTTTCAATTTATCACATAAAATACTACAAATTTTCTAAGATTTTGTGTACAAGTGGCCTCCCACTCATATAAATCATGATAAACCTTATCTTATACATTAATTATGTCTCATTATCATAATTAATGCATAGCATCCTTAAAAGATAGAATTAAATCCATTTCACACTATACATACAAATTTTCGAGAATCGTTGGTGTATAGTGCTAGATATTTTATTTTCTTGTAACATATAGCTAACACATAGCTATGTGACATATATAAGTCCTAGATGATGAATTAAATCATAGGAAAAATATTTAGAATATTTCTATGTCGATTCTTAATTTTCAAACCCCAATTTCGAAAATAGCTCACTTTGATCAATAATTGATCCTTAATTCTCTAGATTATTTTAAATGATAAATAATGCTATTATGACATAAAATAATTATAGGAATTCATATTTTATAATTCCTTGATCGATTAGCTAAGTTATTGCGTCAGATCAAAATACCGACGTTCTAATCGTCTCAATACGATAAAGATCGAATTGCCTCTAAATTACTTATTATAAAATCATACTCACTTTATTCACTTCTTTGCTAAGAAGGAATTGAAATTCTGAGCTTCGTCACATCAAAATGACGTGAAGCTTATCGGTCGAACTTAATCGACGTTAGAACAATATTCTCGAAGGAATATCGTAAACTATATTCTGTAATTCACTACTTACTAGTGAATATCACATAGAACTCACCATGTTATGCTTAGTCAAAATCGAGCGTTGACTGATTAAGATTTTAATTATCGAACTTAAAACCCTAATTACGATTTATATTTCGTAATTAAGCATTAAAACTGCGGGATATTACATTCTACCCCCCTTAAAATAAATTTCGTCCCGAATTTGCCTCACCGAGAAAAGTACGGTATCTTTGCGCTATAACAATCTCAAATTTCTACGTAACTTTCTTTCGTCCATGGTCTCTCCATTGGATTTTCACTAACGGTATAAGCTTCTTTCTTAACCGCTGAATTTGACGATTAAAACAATCGTAGATTCTTTCATAACTCATATATTGATTCAAGAATAACGTCATCATGATGGTCATGTATTTTGGACCATATTCGTACTTTCTTTAACTGTATATTTCCCAAACTTGGTGGAAATACCAATCTATAGGCTGCTAGGCCTTATCCTTTCCAGGATCTCGCAAGGTCCTATAAAACATAATCTCAACTTTCTTTTTCTCCAAACATTGAAATTCCTTCAATGGAGAACTTTGATACACTTTATTTCTGCATTCAAGATGCAGCTCATATCTACGCATATCAGCGTAAGACTTTTTTCTATCACAAGCTTCTTTCATTCTTTGCCTATCTTGGCAAACATCTTAATTGTTTCACTCACAATACCAGTTTTAAAACTTTTCTCTAACTTTCATTATCACCATAAAGAGGTGATCGACATTTTCTTTCGTACTATACCTCATATGGGTTATATCAATCGTTGCTTGACAACTATTGTCGCAGGTGATCTTAATAAATGGAAAAACGTATTTCCAATTAGTACTTTCATTTCGGCCCTAATATCCTCAACATATCATAGAATGTTCATATCGTTCTTTTCGAACCGTTCATCTGTCCGTGAGCGAAAGTTATGCTAAATTTAAATTTCGTATCGAACTCCTTTGTGGGCTATTCCAAAATCTAGGAACAACTTAAAACCTCTATCAGATATGATAGATTTTTGGTGCTCGTATAAACGTATGATCTCCTTTATGTAACACTGAGTTAACCTATTAAACCCACGAGTAATACGTATAGGCAGAAATTAAGCCTTTTTAGTAAGTACACTCACTACTACCCATATAGCAGTGTTACCTCCTTTCGACTTTGACATCTTTCCTCTGTTCCTCTATTATCCTTTTTCTTAAGTCAGACGTTAGAGTGAATACAACTCCTGATCGTCTCTGGTTGTTCAACCATCTCTATTTTCATTCTTTTAAACTTTTCAGTGAGTTTCTCTATCCTTGCACTGTTTTAACCCTTTTCTAGGTTCACATGGATTCCATCTGAAGACACAATGTGTCTAAGGAATATTACCTCTTAAGGCCGAATTCACCTTAAATAAACTTGGTGAAAATTTATTCGACTCTTAATGTCTACAAGAATAGTTCTCAAGAGTTCTTTATACTCTTCCTTGCCCTTCAAAATAAATGAGAATATCATTTATGAAGGTTTAAGAAAATTTTGTCTTAATATGCGCAGAACACTTAATTTTTGAGGTTCATGAACACGGTTGGCGCATTGGTTGGTCCAAACGGCATAACTATAAACTCATAGTAGCCGTATCTTGTTCGGAAAGCCATTTTGGATACATTGTCAGCTTGTACTTTAAGTTGATTATAGTCCTATTGAGATCGGTTCTCAGGACTACTCTTATTCTTTTCCACTGACCGAATACTCATTTATCCTCGGTAATGAATTATTCACTCTCGATAATCTATACACTTTCTTAATGGGCTATATTTCTCATTTGACAAGCAAATTGGGTGCTTCTTAAAGTGATACTCTAGGTTTGATGAAACTTAGATTTTATAACCTTTATATTTGAATCCTTATTCTTTCACTTTCCTTGAATCCATTTGATAAAGGTACCTTTGACATGGTTTAATAATGGTTCTAGATTGATGGTAATACTCTAGCTGCCTATCAGGGGTATTCTTGATAAATTGTTGGAGAATCGTTTTGAAATTCTTGAACAATTTCCATATCCTTGATCTTAAATTCTGCTTTTCCTCTTTGTTTGGATAAACAGGGAATGCTCGACATCCCTTTTTGTTTAATAAATCTCCTTATTTGTAGTGTGGGTATGGTCGGGATTTCCTTCCCCCTGTGGATTCCATAGAACTTGTAACTTCTTGTTCGCGGAAGTGGAACGAAATTTCCCTTTCCTTGTACAGGATTGTGGAGCGGTTTTCGACTAACCAATCCATTCTTAAGATTATCTCTATGTCTCATATAGATACTATGTTCAAGTTCTTTACTAAATTCTTAAGTGATTCCAAGCTCAACTCTAAGTTCAAGCAACAAGCGTGATAGTCTTGGTTTCTTCTATGTGTAAAAAATATTCTCATTTCCTAAATTGCTTATTCAAACCTAAGTTCTAATATATCTACGCATGCTCTAGCGTTGAAAGATATAACGCATTTGTATTTGAACAAAAGTATTACAGGTACGGTGAGAAGTTTCCCATACCTTCTAGGTTTTCTTGGTTTTGTTCGTTCGGTCCTTGATATAGAGCATAAGTCCTAGCTTGTGTTGGTCACAGTTGCCTTTGTCGTCGCTGCTGTGGCTGATATTGGGGTTGGTAGTGTATAGCTCTTAGTGGTTGAATTTCGCTTGGTGGGTTGGGTTTCTATTCTTCCCTGCCAACTCCCGGCACTCGTCGCAGAATGGCCCTTCATGCCACATTTATAACAACCAAGATTGCTCGCCAGCATACACACTTGTGTGGTCTATGACATTTTGGGCAGAGAGGGATCCTTATATGTCCTTGCGGCGCCATGTTTCTTTGTCCCGGATTTTTGTTGTTAGAACTCTCAACATTTCCTCGGTTGTAGTTACTAAGGTTGCCTTCCTGCTTTCTCTTGCCTTTGTCATTGGTATTATGTGACCGAGTGGGAGTAGGCTTATCCTCCGCATTCTTCGCCTCAATGTCTAAAGCCCGACTAAGAGCTTCAGTATATGTTAAGTCTCCATGACTGGCAAGGGACATTCTTATCTCATGCCTTAAACCAGATCTACATTTCTCTGACATTTTCATGTCAGTATTCACTTGGTCCAGAGCGTACCTTGACATATCACAAAAGAGACGATCGTACTCGCCATCGACATTTCTCTTGCTTAAGATTGAAGAATTCGATTTCTTTTTCTTCCTATAGCTCTTGGGAATGTATTTCATACATTTCGCCTTAAAGTCTTCCTGTGAATTCATCTATTTGTTCGGGTTAGGGTTTTCCTTCGGCTTCCCACCGTAAATCACCGATCCGTGAGTTGGAAGGTCACAGATAGTCTCTCTGTCTTTGTATAACGGAGGAAATCAAATATCCTTTCTATTGTTCTTACCCATTGTTCAAAGATCCTGGATTTCCTTTTCCATTAAAGGTAGGAGGATTTTGTTGGATTTGTATCTTGAAGCGGTTTGGTTGAGCTTGTATACAATGTTTCTGTTACCATCATTATAATCTCCTATCTGCTTTGAATACTTGATTGCATATATCGTGTCCCCTTATCTCATATATAAGTTAGATCATACGTGTGTAGAAGATCACGTAAGTCCGTATGATTGGTCAAGCTTAATGAGATATAAAAAGTTTCACAACTGAGACGACTTAAGGACGAGTTGTCGGTTTAGGCTGCAGTATAGATAAGAAGTGACTTGACTTAGTTGCTTGTCTATGCTGGTACGTCTCTGACGTATTGAAGGATCACAGTGAGATGTGTTCTTCTTTCTGACCGTCGTGAAGAACCAAGATCTCGGTGACTTACGATGATCTAAACCTCGATAAGGTATTAGGTGAGTATGAGTTGCTGACCATCACTTTGACTTGTTATGAGTGAGGGTTA
This sequence comes from Salvia rosmarinus, assembly GCA_036937905.1. Classification (NCBI taxonomy): domain Eukaryota; kingdom Viridiplantae; phylum Streptophyta; class Magnoliopsida; order Lamiales; family Lamiaceae; genus Salvia; species Salvia rosmarinus. Next base: position 21,252,624 of record CM072821.1, read on the forward strand.
TATGTTCTAACCCAAGATTCTCCGCATCTTGGGTGGTGGCGTCTTGTATGTCACGCTAGTTATCTCAGATCGAGTCACCGTATCCGCTAGGATGATGACGCCCCTTAAGGAGCTCAAAAGGTTTATTGTACTAAACCCTGCAGGTTGAGTTAGCTCAAGTACAATAATAAGGTTGAGTGGTACTACTTAAGGAAATGAAGTTATTAATCGTTTTAAGCAGTCAGATTGCTATAAATGATTAATGGACGTTCGATATCTTAAATACGAGGATTCGTAATGTCTAAGTGCAAGCCCGACTCAACTTCGGTAATAAAGGGGTAAGTCAACATTCTTTCTCTAGTGGCATGATCGAATGTTTATAAATTAATTTATGTTCGGGTGAACATAAGATAATTAATTTATTTGAGGCCCATCTTTATTCCTTGCATTTGATCCTGGTGGCCCATCCAGCCCGTAGTAATCGAGGAAAATCGCGCCCCTATTGCTCAATTGGCAAGATTTTATTCTCTTTATCCACAAGGATATAATTATATTTATGGTATATGCATAGATCCTTTCCATATAAGATTATGGTAATAATCTTGAGAGTATGGAAATAATCCTAAGAGTATGGAAATAATCCTAAGAGTATGGTAATATTCCATATAGGATTATGGTAATATTCCATATAGGATTATGGTAATATTCCATATAGGATTAAGGTAGTGCATTATAAATATAAGGTATGAGATAATGTCTAGGCTAATGCTCACATATTGCATAGAGAATTTTCGGCCATCTCATACATTTGAGAGAGAATTTTCGAAAGCTTGGTGAGAGAAAAGGGTGATTTTCCGGTGCATTCTCCATAGCTCGTCCTCACTCGACGTTGGAGTTTGGGTATCCGGATACATCCGAAGGTCAAAGCACGAGTCTCGACCGCTCAATCCGCTCATCCTGCTCGATCCACCTCGATGCACTCCAAAGGTAAACACGAGAAAAACCCCAACGTGTTGCAATTAATTATATAGACGCATGCTAGGTTTATAATCAATTTATGGTGAATTAAACACCCAAGATGGATCCTCGGGGCGAGGGTTAACATATGTTTTCCCTACAATTTTGCCTTGGAAAAAGTTCCTCAATTCTATGATCAGGTGGAGGTGGGGGTAGTTGTGGTATTTCTCTTTCGGGATGTGGGACTCTGCCCCTTCTCCTACCTCTTCCTCTAAGTTCTTGCTCAAGCTTGCGTCTAGGTGGCATTCTGGAATTACACGATGTAATTAGCATTCGTATAATGCTTATCGTAATTATAACATCTTTATTTAACCCCATCATAATACGGTTTTAGTAAACCATTCACCCTTTCCATCCTCACTATCCGTGGTTTCACGAAAGTTTCAATTTTACATTGAAAACAACTTTCTTCAAGCATGATCGTAAGGGCGGAGGTCTAACGAGTTGACTTGCTAACGAGAATACTTTTATCTATTACGTCTCCCTCTAGAAAAATTTCTTGTACTTCCAATTTTAGACATGTCCGACCTACTAACGAGGTTTTAAGGACAATCAACTATCTTACAGATAAGTTGTATTTTTTTTTCTTATTATGACGTAATAAGAGGAGGGTATATTCTAGGAATATCATATACTTTTCTTTACTTCTATTCCAGCACTAAATGCCAAAGAATATCTTGTTCATAACTTATTCTTCACATACTCATGTGGAGATATGATTCTACTGTCATCAGAACTGGGAAAACACATCAAGGGTCGATCCACCTATGTGTATCACAAAAATGATATCTCGTCTCATCGAGAACTTATTTACATTATATCTTGATGTTTATCACTTCACTAACTCGAAACTTAGGTGGCAAAATGAGTCAACCTATTTCTTACTTATTGGTTTCAAGGATTCGAAGAAAATTTCATCCAAACAACTTACGAAAGGTATGGTTCCACAATTCAAGATGACAACTCGGAGGTTTTGAAACAATATGTTCTTTGAATCGAATAATTGGGAGATAGGGTCCAAGATCGAATAACAATTTCGAGATTTCTTTGGTCATATGGGGTGGCGGCACCGTCCACAAATACTTTCTCGATCATATGGAGGTTTGATTTTGAAGGAACGCTTCATGAAATTTTCTGGTTGCAAACTTCTTTCAGTAAAATGAGAATTCAATTGATATATCAATCAAAACTAGGTCATAGAGTTAAACTCAATGATAGAATTTGGGTTATGAAGAAAATTTGAAATCTTATACAACTTATTCTAGTTGTCATCCACGGTTCTCATGTACACATATGCTATAGCTTCTCATATATTATTGGGAATCTACTCTCTAGTAGCATTCTAAGATTCATGTCTCACTGTAGGGTTCTCGTCCTTCGTATGTCATAAGATTAATATCAACTGTTTCTTTGATCACATTCTTATTTCGTTTCTAACGAGAAAGTCATAGTCAATTTGGATTTATGTCATACGTGAACATCCAAACAGAAGACTATACTCATGTCACTGTAGTATAGTGACATTTATCATCATCCCCTTCTCTGCTCTTTGATTTTCTTCTCTTTGTTCTCGTCGTTCTCGTTATTCAACTCGAGATTCTAATTTCGATCTCGTTTCTGTCTCATGACAAACTAAAATTCTCATAGTTCTCTCCCTATGTTCTTTCGCAAAAGGGATCATGCGACTTAAACAGTCTATGTTCTTTTGGGATGACATATCTATTATCAAAATAACTGAAAATTCCAGAACTTTAAACATTCATAACATATCTCTTTCATAATAATCATGCTCATTGAATTTCATGAATTCAAAGATTTCACTTTTGACATATCAATGTCAACACTTTCTCATATAACATCATCATAATATAATCATATGTTGGTAGCGAACCAACATCTTTCAATATCATCATACCATCCATCTCCACATATAACATAATCATCATACATTGGTAGCGAACCAACAATTTTCACTTTCATCATTCCAACTATCTCCACATATAACAATATCATATCAAATTAATCCTAGCCAGGTATTCTGCATCCGGCTTAGGAACAAATATCAATTTCTCTTAACAACATAAAACTTTATTGCAACGTTTGCAATTACTTTCACTTTCAACAATTTTCATAACTTTCATCTCTTTGGAAATATCATTTTTCATGTTCAAACTTCTCATTTCTAAACTTTGAGAAAGGGGCATGTACTTTCAAACTTTTTCATTTCCAAAACTGAGAAAATCATTTACTCAACGCACATCAAATCTTTTAAGTCTTCCATGAATATACAGTCCCATACCTGTATATCCTTGGAATCCTTTAAGTTTTCCTTGAATATGCAGTCTCATACCTGCATATTCTTGGAATCTCTCTTATTTTAAAACTTTCATTTTCTTGAAAAATCATCTCACTTTAACTGAAAAATCATTTCACTTTCAAACTTCTCATTCTCATTCTTAAAACTTTGAGAAAGTTATTTACCTCTTTCCTGGTTGAGCTTGATGCGATGGAGTGTTGAGCATAGTCAGCTGATCTCTAGAAGTCTAGTGACTCCATCTAGACTTAACTTTTGAAAGAAATTTTGGGTTTCGAGGACGAACTGCTCGATACCACTTTGTAATGTACCGCCAACCCAAAGTACGGATTAGCGTGGATGTTACTAATGACGGGATTAACAATGTAAACAATAACTAATTATGGAATTGAGGGCATATGATCGACAAACTCTGAAGACTTCATATCATTTAATATAACACACATAACGTACATATGTATCTGGAACATTTAGACTCTTAACAAAAGGGGTTCAACAGATCTAAAGGTAATAAGGTTTAAATTCAAAACATAACCTATATAACTTTGCAGCGGGAACATGTGGAATACACATATGACGATGTGATTCCAAGGCTAAACTATCAGCGACAATGATCCAACTGCTCAACACACCTCCATCCCATCTTCAGCTCAACCTGCACATTTAAAAACAAACATGCAGGGCTGAGTACAAATAATGCACTCAGTGGGCTCATTGCCAAAACATTTTCTTTAAATTACACTGCCCCATAAGTAAGACACAAGTGTTTTAATTGAAAATGCCTTGTGCTTACTAAAACATTTTCTCATTTCAAAACATCGCCTGTAGGCATTTTCTCTTTGTATGATCCATATCATTCACATATCTCATATCACATCATCATCTCATAAACTCATCTCGCACCGTAGAGGTGGCCACCTCCTCACGTAGCAAAGAATCGCCGAGAATTATCCTTTCGCACACAATACCTTATTCGTGCACGTAACCCCAGCTGTGAATTCGTGATCGACATGGGGTCCGATATCGATTTTCTCATCGGTCGGGAGCTACCCAACGATCAAGTCGGTCAGCGAACCAACATACTTTCATAGTTGGCTTGCCCAACAACATGATAGGATCCATACATAAAACATAAACACTTTGGGTGTAATCATATCACTTCAACCGAAAGCTTTGTAAATAAATATTTTTCATTTTAAAGAAAGCATCGTAAATAAAAGGGTTTTCGAGTAAAGCCCACAGTGCACGTAGCTTTTCAATAAAGTTCCTTTCTAACGCCAACGCCAAGTCCACGCCCCACCTTAACGTAAGAACTATTTTAGTACATTGGTCACGTTTCGATAGAGACGAACATCGTCTAACGTCCTATGAATCAAATAAGGCTAAAGTCGGACTTATTTTGACGTTTCCCAATCAAAATGATGTCGATTATGAATTTACTTATCATATAAGAGATATTCCATCTCTTTAGTACATAATGTACGTTTTAATGTACTTACGTGTCGTAAGTTACATTGTTACTAAACGTACTACGTCACATAAATCACGTATTATCGAATTGCATGCCCGTTGACCTTGGTCAACGTTTTTGGTCAACAATTTTGACTTGGTCAACATTTAGTCAACAATTTTGACTAAAGTCAACATTTTGACTTTTTAATTCCTTTTATGTAATTCTATTATTTTATGTGCAATTCTTGTTCTAAAAATTCCCATAAAATCATAGTATGTTTAAAACATCATTTTGGATCATATTATGCAATTATATCTCATAAAATAAATTTATGACATTAATACTTATAACCTATAGTTTTCGAAAACTTCAATTTAACTAAGCAAACATTTTCCAAAAATTCCAATAAATTCACATAACATCTATTCACCCTTAAGTATCCTTGTTATAACATAATTTTTATTTATTATGAACTATTAAATAAAATTTTCCTAAGTCATATTCAAAAATTTGGACTTAGGTCCAATTAATTTTTATTAATTCCAATAAATTCATAAAAACACTATATTATGAATCTACACTATCAATATGTTATAATAACACTTAAACATGGATTATATCTCAACATGTTATCATATTCTATAATTTTCGAAAATCATAGACTTAGGTACTAAAGTTTTCCAAAAATTCTACATCAAATCATACAAGCATAATTAATACCCTAGATCATGAGTTCATGCTCAAATCAACAATTAAAAATCATAATCATCAACATATTGTGCTTACACATTTTAGGTCCATATGTAACTTTTAATATCATGTTTAATTTTGTGATATAATTATAATACATGCTCAATAATATCATATAAACACAATATCTAAATATTTTAGCATAAGTTACATAATTTTCGAAAATATCATGAACAACTAAGCTTATAACATAAATTCTAACGGATGAAAATCAAAAATTCTAACACGTATCTGAAGCCGTAAGATTTCTAACCTTTAATCGAGTCGAATTAATCGGAGAAGGTTTATTTGATCTAAGTTTTGGGAAGGAATTGAGTAATCTCTCCCTCTCAATTTCTCTAATATTTTCGGTTCTCATGGGAGCAAAATGGATGAATTGTTTGATCCCAAGTCTTATTTATAGAATTAATCCACCTGCATATTAATAATTACCTAAAATGACAACTAATCCTTGCTTTAATTTTGTCAAACATTTCACATTTCGGCTACTCAAGTGGTAAGAAAGGACAAAATTTTATCCTATTCAAGCCTTATCAATATATCCTCTTATCACTTTAATTAATACACCTTTCCACAATTATCATAAAATTAAGAATTCACTAATTTATATATGTAGGTGTCGGCACCCATAGGTAATAAAAGAGAAAATTTTCCTTTCATTGTTTTCGTCAATTTGGCTATTCATGAGACAAAACTTCATAGTCCCTCATATCTTAATATGTATATATATTTCCTTATATATTATATTCATTCTATTATCCTTGCAAGGAAAAATCGAGAACTTCACATTTAGTTAAACTACTTACATAGCTTCGGCTATTTTAAAACAATGGGAGATAAATTCTCTTTTGTCTCATATCTAAATTCATGAATTAAGATGTCATTATCAAGGTATAATCCAATAATAATACCTTAAGAAAATATCAACTTTGAAAGGTCAAAAATAAACACATGATATTTATTTATGTTCACACATAATTATCAACATTTTCAACTACTAGCAAACAAAGGCTATAGTTACTTGTTTAAGTTGATCAAAACTCTACTTTACACCTAATATCATCTAGATAACATAATCTTATCTCATAATTAATAGGATCAAGATATTTTCAATTTATCACATAAAATACTACAAATTTTCTAAGATTTTGTGTACAAGTGGCCTCCCACTCAGTATAAATCATGATAAACCTTATCTTATACATTAATTATGTCTCATTATCATAATTAATGCATAGCATCCTTAAAAGATAGGAATTAAATCCATTTCACACTATACATACAAATTTTCGAGAATCATTGGTGTATAGTGCTAGATATTTTATTTTCTTGTAACATATAGATAACACATAGCTATGTGACATATATAAGTCCTAGATGATGAATTAAATCATAGGAAAAATATTTAGAATATTTCTATGTCGCATTCTTAATTTTCGAAACCCTAATTTCGAAAATAGCTCACTTTGATCAATAATTGATCCTTAATTCTCTAGCATTATTTTAAATGATAAATAATGCTATTATGACATAAAATAATTATAGGAATTCATATTTTATAATTCCTTGATCGATTGGCTAAGTTATTGCGTCGTATCAAAATACCGACGTTCTAATCGTCTCAATACGATAAAGATCGAATTGCCTCTAAATTACTTATTATAAAATCATACTCACTTTATTCACTTCTTTGCTAAGAAGGAATTGAAATTCTGAGCTTCGTCACATCAAAATGACGTGAAGCTTATCGGTCGAACTTAATCGACGTTAGAACAATATTCTCGAAGGAATATCGTAAACTATATTCTGTAATTCACTACTTACTAGTGAATATCACATAGAACTCACCATGTTATGCTTAGTCAAAATCGAGCGTTGACTGATTAAGATTTTAATTATCGAACTTAAAACCCTAATTACGATTTATATTATCGTAATTAAGCATTAAAACTGCGGGATATTACACATATGCAATCAAGTAAACAATTCAGATATGAGATTGTAATAGTGGTAACAGAAAACATTGTATACAAGCTCAACCAAACTGCTTCCAGTATACAAATCCAACAAACTATTAATTGTTGTGAGAATCTTGCGCTTGTGGGTTCAAAAAGATCTATGAGGCAGGGAATAATTAGAATTGATTTTAGTCGATGAATGAGTAACTATTACACAGCCTTCTCTTTGGTACTTATAACTATTACACCAAGTTATCAAAAACGGAAAGTTTTTGTATAAGTGGTACTTATAACTAAATCTTTTCTTTTAGGCAGGGCAACAAAATCCAAGCGTCCATCTCCATAGGTTTAAAGAAGAAGTTTATGCTTGTACTGACAGAGGGGCATATAACTGTAATTAAAAACTTTCAAATAATGGAAAACAAGCCTAATTCTCAGACTGCCAAAATTAATCATCAATGGAGGATCGGCTTTGGCCTTGCCACCAAGGTTTCTAAACCGCAGGATTGCTTCAAAATTATAAAAAATGGATTTTATTTGATCTCTTTTAGGGATATCCCAAGCACGATTCAACATTGGTCTTGGGTTAGTACAATTCCTTGATTAAAAAATAATTTTTTTTCTTGTAATTTACTTATATGATGCAATATATTGAAACTTATTTAATTCTTTTTTGCAGATATACTTGGTGAGGTTAATACCCAAACTATTAACATAGATTTGGTGGAAATGAGAAATGGCAAAGCTTCTTAATGTGACATCATTGGTTGATTCAGAGTATGATTTACGTCCCCGATTATTCGTTTATTTCTCATGAGTAATAGTTTTTCATCGATTTTTAATTGTCATCTTATGTTTTATGATAGTGGCACATAAGTAACCTGTCTTGTGGGGGACATTTGCCGATGAACTAAAATCTTTTATGGAGAAAAGGCAATCGAAGATAAAGAACCAGTAATTGTGGCTTTGCAATTTGGAATGATATAAAAATTCAAAGGTTTATTTTTGCATAACTTAATTTCACATAATAATTATCTGAATTAATTTCCCATTAGATTTCAGATGAGGCAATTCCCCTTGACTGTTTGTTTTTGCTATGACCATAAACAAGAGTCAAGGACAATCTCTTTCAAGTGTAGGGCTATACCTACCAAAACCCGTATTCAGCCATGACCAGCTGTACGTCGCAATCTCACGAGTAACTAGCAAAAAAGGTCTCAAAATTTTAATATGTGATGATAATGGTGAGACGCACGACACAACAACTAACGTGGTGTACGATGAAATTTTTGATAGGTTGTGAGGTAATTACAATATATTTTGAGTTACTTCTTGCAAATCTTTATGTCACTACACTTTACATCTCCTTCATTTTTCTGTATACTTTCATATATTACTTATTAGAACGAGTTATTATTATTATTATTATTATTATTATTATTATTATTATTATTATTATTATTATTATTATTATTATTATTATTATTATTATTATTATTATTATCATTAAGTTAATTTTAATTTTAATTTTTGGTTTGTAACATTGCAGGATTATTTTGCATCCGATTTATTCCTATCAACATTTTATTCCTATCAACATTACTTGGGGGGAGAACATCAATAATTTTTGTGAACTTCTTTCACATCTAATTGTAAGTAAATGATTTACAACATTTAATTTTACTTTTCTTTACAAAATGTTCATTTCTCTCTTAAGTATAACAATTATTAGTTGTCTAACAATACACAATAGTGTATGTTGCTTGGTGTATATAAGAGTTGATTAAATGATTTTTTGTCTCGATGTTAATCTTTTATGATTAGTTTTTTCGCCTCTGTTTTTAGTGAGTTTTGATTAATTTGTCGCCCACTGACATTATGCATGTGATTGAAGTTACTAATAATATGTATTTCTAGGACATTAGAGAGGAAGAGAAAAAGAAGGGTGAATCCCTATTCTATGGATGAAGATGTTGAAAACAAGAAAAACTAACATCAATAATGTTCAATGTATCGGGGATACCTATTTCAATTTTTTGATACTTCCTATGTTATCTTAAAAATAGTTGTTGGTATGATTTATATTTTCAGAAAAGATGGTGTGCTTTTACTTTGCAATGGATTCATATTTTGTGTATATTGATATTTGTTTTGATAGAAAGTTTGGTTGAAAATATACTTTCTCCAAAGATATTATGTATATTTTTTATACTATTAATATTTTTTTAGGATGAAATAAAATATGAATATCTTCTTTAATTTATAAATTCGGCGGGTTACCCACTAGTGTTAATTTGATACGACTACACGCTCTCCCATGCACTCCAAGGGACAATCAATACACATACTTCATCCCCCTACAGTTACAAGTAAGGTAATTTTATGACTAGTAGTTAAGTGGGTTTATGTGATCAATATATTATAATTTCGAACTCCATTAATATTTCTATATGTATGAACTTGTCACACCTAATTTTTCAAGTGTGATTCATCAATCTTGTGTGGTTTGCACTTGCAGGCTATTGAATAGGAATTCGGAGTTTGCCCAATGAAACGGTTGTGAGTTCCCAAAATTTCAAAAAATTAAGGTAATTTTTTTCATAATTCTAAATTTTCTCACTTATATCCCCTTCTAAAATAATAATAAAAAATATTAATAATTTGACTATCTTGACCTTGTAGCTTCTGTCCCACTGATCTCATTGTTAATTTCAGTATTTTAATATTATTTATTATAAATAAATTTGATTATTATATAATGAATTAGAATTAACATTTATTATAAAACGTTGAAACTTAAAAAAATATACAATAATTTTCTACTTTCCACTATTATTTTCACTATTGCAATAATATTTATTATAAAATAATTTTATTATTATATAATGAGTTATATTAAATATAAAAAATAATTATGAACCCTCACATTGATTAGTGAATCCTATACCAAAATATAGAAAAATAAAATTGAAGAAGAAAATGATTAAAACAAATTGTAATTGAAACCAAGGGCCGAACAATTACATATGGAGTGTTTATAAAAACAATAATGAATATAGAAATGAATTTTATTGGATCTAGTGAACCAATGATAAATACATATTCTTGCATTGACTTACCTTATATAAACTATTTCGACATTGAAAGTAATATGTTTCTCACCCAGGGAAAGTGGAATCAAGCCTAGAATTGCTTAGTATCCCATAATTTTGTGTTGACAAAAAAACTCCAACAGTTTATTTTTCATTTTTTCCATCTACCACAATACTTCAATATTTCTGTACTCGATCAACTTCATTGATATATATATATCATTATATGACTCACTCTATTAAAAAGAATCAATAATCCCCCCTTAAAATAAACAAAAACAAAAGCCACATAACAGAACAAGATCAATTTTACCTACATCACTCTATATGATAAAGTTTGGACGGTTTCAAATCCTTGGTCACATTGAAATAATTCAAGGTCCGAATCCACTTCTCCTGCGTCTTGAGCAGGTGCACCGCCACCGTGTCCGGCCACAGCTCGTGCGTGCACCTTGTCGGCGGCTCCGGGTAGTTGTACATCGACCATTTCGCGTTGTGCCTATTCCTTCCGCGCCGCCCATCCCGCATCCAATCCCCGAACACCTTATCCTCCGGACCTTCTAGATGCTTCTTCGGCACATCCGAATCTCTAATCCACTCCACGATATCCCACGACACCAGATAACCCATCCCGGACATGTAGTGCACGAACGGATCCATGCTAGGGCACGGGATTACGTATCCGTAATACAAATCCTGCCGCGGCAACGGCGTTAAGGAGTCCGCTAAGTTTTGAAGCCTAAAATAGACGTCGTCGTCGCCTTTCATCACATAGTGGTACGGCGGGTAGGGCCCGCCCCCGGCCGTCGTTGTGTTATCGAGCAGCATCTCCGGTAGGCTCGAGAAGTAAGTGTAGGTTTTCCCCTTATTCATGTTCTCGTGGCAGTCGAGGATGATGATGTCGTTGAATCGCATGATCTCGAGCGCTACGAGGACTTTTTGATCCTCCTTCGTGAGGTTGCAGAAGACGAATTTGACGTCGATGAGGGCTCCGGAGACGGGCTGCGTGCCGTAGATGAGGCGCAGGAAGTGGCGCTTGTGGTAGTGGTCGGGGAGGGTGAGGATTCCGAGGAGGACTCGGATCTCGCCGTCGTCCTCGTTCGATGATGGAAATGCTGCTTCCAAACTTTGACTTTGAGAGGAATTAATGGCGCATTTTCCGAAATTTACGAGGCTTTCTAGCCGGATTTCGTTGATGGAGGCGATGACGCAGAGGAAGACGATGAGGAAGAAGCATGAAGCGATGAATCGCCGGCCGTCGAGGACTGAGTTCGCCTTCATTGTTGTAGAAACGTGATTTTTGAAGAAAAAATGAAATGAATATGAAGAGGGTTGTGATTAATGGAAGTGGGGTGTTTGCTTGAGTTTAAAGGTTTTGTGGCGGCGATATCGTGTTGTGGAGTCAAGAACATTGACTTCTATTTTGAGAGGAGAGGAGAATGAGTTTTGAGGGTTAAGGAAAGGCGAAGGAGGAAGAAAATTAGTTGTATTGAGCCTAACGTTATGGTCACTCAATTGGTATGTTATTCTTGTTAAATAATTAGGTACTTTTGCATGAACTGGTGAACGTGGTCCGGATCTTAATTTATGTGGTTCTTGATTGACTTTCAAGTAATTGACTGTGCAATATGCCAATATATGTACAAATAAAATGTGCTTTTAGTGATCCAAGAAGTAAAGGTGATGAGCATCTATTATTTTCTAAAGTCATCATTGATCTTCCTCCATTTTTAGTCTTATACTTCTATTTTTTTTTTTTTGAAGTTGTCGCTCGGTGAAAAATGAGTCGGATCATATAAATATGGGTTCCAACATGAGATATTAAAGAAATTTAGGTAAAAGAAACATATATATGTATGTGGGTATATTATACACATTCGAAACATTGTTCATTTATTCATTCTTTTCTCTGAATTAAAATCATCGCCTTTACTATTGCATCTAGGGGTGTCTAAACGGTTTTTGGCTAGAACCGGAACCAAATCGAAACCGATAAATTCGATTAACCGAAAACCGATAAATTCTGTTATCGGTTCGATTTCGGTTCCAGAGTTGAAATTTTTTTCGGTTATTAATTAACCGATAACCGAACGGTTCGGAACCAAAAACCGTTTTTATTTTTAATTATTATTTTAATTATTAATTAATTAATTAAAATTTGAAAATCAATTTTTAATTATTACTTTATTAATTATTTTAGTTATTTGTTAAATATTTTATTTATTTTTAATAAGTTTCAGTTTTTTAATTATTATTTTATTTATTTTAATTATTATCTTATTTATTTTTATTATTAATTAATTTTAATTTGGTTAACCGAAAATCGAACATTCGGAACCGATCGATTTTCGGTTAATCAAAAATTTAAAACGGTTCGGTTTCGGTTCTATTTTTTTGGAGAAATTCGGTTCGATTAACCGAAAAATTCGATTCGATTAACCGAAACCTAACCGTTTAACAATCCTAATTGCATCCGTTGAAAAGATATGTAAGGACCTTACTTTTTTGAGGACAGAAATTGTCCGTCTAAATCGGATCAAGACCAACTTCGACCTTGGTGAAAATTTGAGAATATAAGTTGGTACTTAGTAGATTTACTCCAAAGTCCAAAGTACGCCCATTTAAAGACTTGAGATTCAGTGTCATAATTTTTGGTTTCTCATTATGTACCACATTCCATTTTATTTTTTAAAATACTTTTACATTTTCTTTCTTCAATTTCACTTTTTATTTTTAATTTTAGTTACTTATTAACTAGGGTTTATTGTGCCCAATTAGTATATATAATCATTTTTAATTTAATTTCAATTTTATTAGTTAATATTTGATTATTAGAGTCGATAAATTCATAAGTAGGGTATATAATTTTTAAATTTTATTTTATTTATTAAAATAATGAATTTGATAGTAAGACACAATTGAGACACATGAAATGTTGGAACACCAGATCTAAACCAAAATCTAGACAGCCGAGAACCCAATGGTTCTTGATCTCGTGTCCTACTCATATTAATTGTATATAAATTATTCATATTTTTTCTTGAAAAATGATAGATATATATGATATAACATTTATGTAATTTTTGTATGTGATGTAATATATTTTTGTTCGGAAAATATGGGTTACTTTACTGATCAGTTAAACAAGCATCATTACTCATGAAAGTCACGTCACTTTATAACATGCTATTTTATTTTTCTTTATTCATGATCTCAAACGCACAACTGGAGGCTCGTTCCAACACATGTAGACAAAAATTTCTTTAGATTATTATGTTGGTTTAGTGGTAAAGTTGTTAATATTTCAAATCAAAAGTATTCGAATTTATTGTAATACGATTTTTAAATTTTTTATATTAATTGATAAAAAGAAAAAATCCTTACACAATCCAGCTAAAACGTTAAACGTGAAAAATAAAGTTGGCATCATGTCTAACAAACTTAACGCCGAAAATAGAACATGAATGCAAAAATTGTCGACAACTATCTATAACAGCTCCAAACTCCGAACAAATGTATACTTTGAGAACCAATTACGTCGATGACCAGTTTGCTATCAACAATGAATTCCACCTCTCTGTTTAATCCAAGAAAGAGCTTCACGCATGCCCATAGCTTCTCCCTCTTCTACACGCAAACAGCCCATAGCTTCATGTATCGAGGAGACTCTTGCAGTAACGAACTCTCCCTTGTCACCTTCTACGATCATTCTCACTCCTGTACGTTTCGTGCTAGGTTTGTCAATTGGTGGGTTTCATTCGGACCAAAACTAATAAATAAGTATCAATTTCGCTTCTGGAATCGATCCATCAGATACTGGACCTGGACTGGATTCAGACCATCAAACTATGGGTCAGATTGGGTAATTGTCAAAATCTTAAAATGATAATCAATTTATACGATTTTTTTCATAACTTAATAAAAATGATAATTAATTAGTAATAGAAAATCTAAAACACATTAGACAAACGCATTATACACCAAAAAATAAAAATAAAATATTGGACCCGGTTGGATTCGAAACAACCGGGTCGAGTCTAGACTGGTCCGTGTCTGAACGAATCTCAAACCGACACCTTTATTAATGGACTATGAATAATTTCAGATCGATTCAAATAAAAGTCATCCATTGACGCCTAGTTCATGAAAAAAGTGGCATCGACAAACCACCTCGATTGGAGATAATGACAAAAAGGAATTGGTGCATAGAATGACACAAATATGGATTAGTGGATCATATGCCAAAAGATTTAACAAAGAATTAAAAATTTGGTGGGTATAATATAGAACAAAAAAATATATCAAGAAAAGTAAACATTGAATATATAATAAGGACAAAAACTTGGGTAGTTTCTCGCTCACAAATGAAATTTCTTCTTTTTTTGTTAAAAATAATTATATATTAATTATGGTGCATAAGGATAATTAGATTTTATTAATTTATAATTGAATTTATTAATTTTTAATTATAATTTTTAATTCAAAATTAGAATTTATTAATTCATAGTTAGGGTTTATTAATTCACAATTAGGATTTATTAATTCAAAATTAGGGTTTATTAATTCACAATAGGGTTTATTATTCAAAATTAGGGTTTATTATTCAAAATTAGGATTTATTATTTCCAATTAGGGTTTATTAATTCCAAATTATGGTTTATTATTCCAAATTAGGGTTTATTAATTCCAAATAAGATTTATTAATTCAAAATTAGGGTTTATTAATTCACAATTAGGGTTTATTAATTCCAAATATAATTTATTAATTCAAAAATAGGGTTTATTAATTCACAATTATGGTTTATTAATTCAAAATTAGGGTTTATTATTCAAAATTAGGGTTTACTAATTCACTATTAGGGTTTATTAATTAAAAATTTGGGTTTATTAATTCAAAATTAGGGTTTATTATTCAAAATTAGGGTTTATTAATTCACAATTAGGGTTTATTAATTCAAAATTAGGGTTTATTATTCAAAATTTGGGTTTATTAATTTACAATTAGAGTTTATTAATTCAAAATTAAGATATATTAATTCATAATTATTATTTATTAATTTATAATTAAATTTATTAAACTAACTATTTAATTAGAATTAATTTAATTAATTAATTTTAATTAAAATTAATTTAATTGATCAATAATTATGAATAATTAATTAGGGATGGTCTCACTGTGCGCGCAGGAGACCACCCCTATAATAAGTTGTATTACTATACTCCTATTTATTCTTATCCACCAAAATAAACAAGGCCTCAAAATCTCCACTTTGCTTCGAGGCCTCAACAACTTCAACTTTCAGTCGACTAGAATTAAACATCATATTAGTGAAATAAGTTTAAATGCGTTTATTTTTCTACTACATGTAAAGAAGAGAAGAAAAAGAAGAAGAATTAATACATGGCCAACCACAGTAGAAAGTCTTCTGCTGCTCTGCATTAACAAATTTAGATGAGAGAAGCTTCAACTTATCAAGGATGCTCTTAAATTATAAAACAAAAACCTAAGTACGTATTTAGTTTTTAATAATCTAATCAAACATAATTTTAGTAAAATAAGTTTAACGATTTGCTAAATAAGTTGCATAAGTTTTCGGTTGAGACCCAAATTTGAGTTTTTTTTTTTTGGTCAATTTAATACAGAAATTTTAAAGGCCGCGTCACGGTGGGCTCGAACCCGAGATCTTTGGCCTCGGACATTAACCACTCTACCACTAGGCCAACACACGCACACAGAATTTGAGTTCTTTGTAAATGTAAATGTAACTTTATGTGTGATAACTTATTCACCTATTATACTATTATACAATCGTTCGGTCACTCCTCAAAATTCTCTCACTTTTCCACATTCCTTCTATTCGTCCAATTAATTAACAAACACTCAAATTAAATTCTTTTTTTTATTCAACTCAAATTAAATTCAATTTCACATTTGAAGTGCTTAAATTTGAAGAGTGTGGGCAGAGGGGAGCATGTCCTAAGTTTCATCTCCATATCTAATAAAATAATTTACGAAAATTATTACTGTTTACCACATAAAAATCTATCGTCCAATATTATAATGTCTTGTTATAAATTTTATTATAGACAGTAGTATATTGTGTTAGTACGGGTGTGTAGAAATGAATTGATAATGAAACAAAGTAGGATTAAACCAGATGAGAGTTAATACTTTTTTTCTACGAGAAAAAATGCTCGGCTATAGTACACACAATTCCACAATATTTATCTCCACTACAAGAATTTCGCTAATAGACCACGGGAATGTCCATGGTCTATTTCAAAAATCTGCGTGGTCTACAAAGGTGTAGTCTATTACGTGCGGCTATCGACCATGCGGATTTTCCCGTGGTCTATTTAGTTATAGACCACGGTGAAAAACGCGTGGTCTATAATGTTATAGACAACGGGCCACCTGAAGGTGAACCACGGCCTTTCCCCGTCGTCTATGACATTATTGACCACGCGGTTTTCACCGTGGTCTATAATCGAATAGACCACGCCGCATTTCCGTGGTCTATAACCGAATAATATATTTTGTTATTTTATTATTTATTTAATACTGTTTTCATAATTTGAATGCATGTTTCGCTAATTAAAAATAATAATCCAAAAATAGATATAAAATATTTCTCATAATATTTATATCAAAATCAAGGTACACATTTCATAAGCATTCAAAACGTTATATCCGGGAAATTCCCAATCTACATGTATTTTCTAACTAGCTACAAGTATTTTCTAACTAGCTACTAAAATTTATCCAAAAATATCCATTCACCATCTTCAACAACAAATATTTTCTAACTAGCTACTAAAATTCATCAAAAAAAATCAACTTCACCATCTTCAAGCATTTCACCATCTTTGCTTCAACAACATCAATCATCTAACTTGATCTCATCTACATTATTAGAATAAGATGTAAAATGGTAAGAAATAAAATTTAGTACATCAAAATCATTATGTTCAACAAAAAGTATGAAACTTACCATCGTCAACCACCATAGAATCAACGACTAACTCGGACCACTCTATACGGACTTCATCGATTTCTTTCTTCGAGTAAAAGCCGTTAGAAAACTATTAAAACGCCTTATCACCCATTCTCACGTGCATGCTTAACAATGGACGAGGAAGCCATGGTTTATGATTAGACCATACAAATCTTTCTATATCGTGCTTGTTCTCTTGTACGTCCTGCAGAATTGGAGATAACGCATAAATTTTATTTTCTTGCCATATGGCCTGAATAAAATCAGACTGAAATGACAAACCTCAAAGATATTTTGAGAGGAAGATGCAAGAACCATTTTTGCAGCTTCCCATCCGAATGCAGTATGTCGAGCCATGTTCATTAAGTTGCACGTATACGCAGACTGAAACCTCATGAGGTAGCGAACTGCCTGAAAAACCAATTTCGTTAAGCATTGAACTAAGACTCTGTATTTCTACATTCATACGAGGTCAAGCATAATACTTGGAAGTAACTTTTAAATGAAAGCATGCTCCGGAGTTAAAGCCTTGATAGTCTACCTGAGCTCGCCACCATCTGCGATCCATTTTCCGGTGATGAACTAACAAGCTCCCATTTATCTCTGTTGTTGGCTGCATAATACTCCAAGGATTTCCCCATGCCCTGATGTATAAGGTTTTGTTAGAGTTGCAAATTTTAAGACGGTCGAATTTTGCTTTTGACTTGGGGCAAACAACAATTGGTAGATGAGTTGGCGGTAGAAAACTCGATGTATATAGCATCCTACCTGGTATATGCCCTGCCCATATTTCTTTGGAAGTATAGTTTTCTTTCACTATTATAATACCCTTTGCCCATGCTACTTTGTCAAGCATTAGTTCAAAGGCCCGTTTCCTGCAATTAGTAGTAAAAGAGGGTTGGTTTTCAACTAGGATTAAAACTGATGTAAGGAAAACCTATACTGAATATATACTGGATGTGTTCCTTACATATAATCTTTACTGAATGTTTTATTGAGTCACAGAATATATAAAATCGTAGATCATAGTCAAGCACAGGAGATCAAGCGTAAAGCAAGTACTCAACAAGTACAGAGAATCTCAAACTTTTTTCAGACAATTTCCTAGCATGCAAACAGTTTCTTCATTATTTTACTTTTCTTTTCTTTCTTTTTCTTTTGAGGGGGAGGGGGCATGAGAGACCAGAGAAAGTTCGTTGACAAGCAAATTTAACAGCGAGGAAATTAACAAAGCCAGATCTCCATGGGGAAATGTAACTTGGACTCATAATAAAGGATGTTTCTCTGAAATTTATCAAAGACATAGCAAGGACCCCCAGTCTTATCTCCAGAGCACATTTATACACATAAGTCAGAGATCACCAAATAACCAGAAAAGATAAATATTAATTAAAACAAAGCATTATAAATCGGTTCCAACTAACTACAATTTTGTATATCTCACTTTAACATAATCAGCATGCCCTGGGCAATCTACATGAGCATAATGCCTCTTTACAGTCTCATACTCTACATGGGCCTGCAACAATAACATACACATTAAGATGAAAGAAGTACTTGTAAATGAATCTAGGTGGAGAAGCAAATATAAAACAGCAAATAAGAGCCCACCTTAGCAATTGTAATCCCTCTCTTTTTCTCTTCAGGAGCTTTATCAATTTCATCAAAGGCAACAGCTTTCGCCTTCCCTTCTTCTGCTAAGACCTTTATACACAAAAAGCAAATGAATCCCATCCCTACAGGCATGAGAACAACACGACCTAGTAGCTACAACGATTACTAAAATCACTAAAGAACAAGGAATACAAGTTGAAATTCTCTAAGTCTTTTCGAGTCCTACCTTGGTAATAGCCGCAGTCAAGGTGGTCTTTCCATAGTCAACATGCCCAATGGTTCCCACATTGACATGAGGTTTTCTGCCATCAACAACCAAATTTACTAAATCAATGCAAATCAGCCATTCAGCGTTTTATAAGAGCAAAAGTTTTATGATCTCAATATTCATCCTTCTACTCATTGCGTAAGACTAATCTCCAACCTCTCTAAATTGTATCAACAACAATAACAACCAGAGACGGAGCCACATAGGGGCCTGGGGGGCCCATGGGCCCTCCAACTTTTTTTGGAAAAACAGTTATATATTTAATATGTAATATATTTACAAGTCTTTGTCCTAGAACGTTGGTTAAGATTCACTTTGAAATCTCTTGGGCCCGAGTTCGATCCTCAGCAGCCTCTCTTCTCTCTTTTTTTTCTTCTTTCACCTCTCTCTTTCCTCCTGTTTCTCGTCATATTTTTCCCCTCTCTTCTCCTTTTTTTCCCTATCTTTCTTTCTTTCCTTTTTTTTTTCCTTTCTCTATTTCCTTCTTTTTTTTTAAAACTATTTCTTTATTTCCTTTTTTCCTATCTTTCTTTCTTTCCTTTTTTCTTCTTTTCTGTTTCTTTCCTTTTGGTTTGTGTTTTCTCCATCTCTCTCTATTATATTTCTTCTCTTTATTTTAGAATCTTTTTTTCTTTTTTCTTTCTTATAATTTGTTTTATATTGATAAAATAAAATATGTATACAAATAATAACACTATGTGAATTAATTCTTAGTTAAACATGTATGCTCTCTACAAATATTTAACATTTAATAACTAAATCTATTATAGTCTAATGTGTTAGGATTTTTATCTCTCATTTAAGAGATCTTGGTTCGATTCCTTTTAGTTACATATTTTCTTTTTTCTTTTTTCTATACTTATTTTCTTTTATTTTCTTTTTCTTTCATTTATCTTTCTTTCCTTTTTTTTCTCCTATAATTTGTTTTATGTTGAAAAAATGCTATTTCGTTTCTTTTTCTATAATTTATTTTATATTAATAAAATAAAAGATATATGCAAATAATAAAATTTTATATATGAATTAATATTACCAATCAAATTTCTAAAAGGATTATAATAAACTCATTATATTATTAAATAATTATTATTTTATAATTTTATTTTATTATCTTTTAAAATTATAATTAATTGGACCCCCAGAAGAAAAATCCTGGCTTCGTCACTGATAACAACCACACGTTAATTTGAATATGAATTGCTCCTTTACATCACACCAACATGCTAATAGCAGTAAAATGGGAAACATATAAGAAAATAAAGAAATCAGAATTACGTCCGGGTAAAGGTGGCCATGGATCTCCACCACGGATTGGGCATCTGATGAGAACCAATCGGCGATTCGAAAACGGAGAATGGAGCCGCAACGGTGGATCCTCGGCAGCATGATGAGTAAATTTGGGGAGAGAGCGTGAATACTCGCTTCGAATTTATGTTCCTGACCGCCACGGAGGCCATTTGCTGCAGTAGCTGAGTGAAGCAGTGGTGTAGAGAGAGAATAAGGTAGGACTTGAGGAAGAAACAACAAAGGTTTTTGGATGTCAGGGTTTTAGGGCTTGAAAAATTAGGGCCAAATTCTCTAAATTAATTAAGATGGGCTAAAAGACCACATGGCTAAGTGGCGAAAGACCACGCGGCCTAAGCCCGTGGTATTTAGTCGACGTAGATGTTAGACGACGCGAAAAAAACCGTGGTTAATAAAAGTTATGCGCTAATAAACCACGCGGTAAGAGCACCGTGGTCATCATATGAAAAAACGCTAATAGACCACGCGGTTTCAGCCCGTGGTCTATAACCGTTAAAAATATGGTTATAGACCACGCGTTTCACCACCCACGTTGTCTATGTCATAATAGACCACTTTAGTACTAATGTGCATGGTCTATGACGTGTGGTCTATGAGCAAAATTCTTGTAGTGCTCTAAGATACAAGGGTTTGACTGAATATGAGTAGTTACACTATTCATCATACTTCCGGATGAACTACATGATACTCGAGACTAAATAAGATTTTCGAAAGATGTGTGAATGTAGTATTACCATCTTCGAATCTGCTATGTATGAATGTCAACCAGAAGGGTCTATTGATAGAGAGTCAGATGCCTTTTTCGCTCTTTCATGTAAAAAGGTGCGTAATAACCACCTCTAACCATCTTTATTAAATAAATTAATATGAAAATAAAAATTTTCCAACATATTGTAACCCTAAATTTGAGATCTATTCATCATAACATGCACAATCCAACAACCAGTTTATCTTATGAGGACCACAAACAAGCAGAGTTTATTCAGATGCTAACGCATGATATTATCGTCTATTCTTTTGGGGAAATATATTGATTTTCAATATATTTCCCAAAAGAATAGACGATAATATCATGCGTTAGCATGCAGATAATATTATACTCAAGGATCTAAATGATCATTTAAATCATTGAGTATAATATTTTGCAATTACTAAGGAAAATTCTCGATCCAAACATTTTTTCGAGAGCAATGCACAATATACTGTGCTAAACTTTGAACTGCTCTATTAACCGATTATACATATGAAAAATCCTAATAAGCATGTGCTAGATGTAGCCATATTCACAATATCACGCACATCATCAGGCAAATTATATATATTATCTTCAATATACCTTTTCGTGTACAAAATCCACTTAATGCATGTTTTTCTATTAAAAAAACAAAATGGAGCCTCACTATCAGCTGATTTATAATTGTTAAATCAAATGAATTAAATTGGATGATTTATATATAATGATTGATTTATCTGGAATAATCATTTATACACTCGGATAATATTTAAGGAAATAAACTCAACAACCAAAAATGTAGCACGAGGGCTGCTTGTGGTGCAAGAATGTAATGGGTGCAAAGATTTTTAAAATAAAAAATAAAGAAAAGTGGTTTTGTCTTGTTGACTTTGTCGAACACGGAACTAAATTGTGGTCAAAGCCGTCGACTCGTTGGATTTTTCTTCTGTAAATTTGCAACCTGCTCCATCTTCATGTTATTCTCTTCACGCCATCCTAATTAATTAATTAGAACTTCTATTTCTTATTATTGTTATCATTATTATGCTACTCAAATAGAATTTATTCAACATAAAATAATATATAATGTGACGTGAAATAACCCATCCGTTTCCAAATATCAAAGCAGTAGCAAATACTACTAATTTTCCTAAAGATTCTAACACGGTTTCCTGGTCCATCAACCTGCCTAGTAATTTCTTAACCAAATTGGCCACAACATCTATATATAGCCACAAAACCAGGGCCCATTTTCATCAATTAATTCCCAAAGTTGTATATTCAATCATATATACACATTGCTCCAATCTCTCTCCAAAACATAATCCACATATTTTGTCTCTCTAATACTATTTTTGATTCATCATATCACTCTAGTTCAACTCCGTAGATGGCCGTGGACCGGTGGTCATTGGTGAACCGGCTGAAACGGGCCGTGAAGAAGATAACATTTCTGCTGGATTTCAACATTAACCGATGGAAACTGGCGTCATTGGTCGGGGCATCATCTAGCAAGAGACGGCTGAGCTTCACCGATAGGCCCGGGATAAGGGCCTGTTTGGATGACTCGGAATCCGAGGACCCGGGATCTGCTAGGAGTCTGCAGCGGACTATTAGCTACCCCTCGGAAGATGATGTCGATACGAAAGCCGATGCTTTTATTGCGAATTTTTATAAGCAACTTCAGATTGAGAGGCAAATCTCCTTGGAGCTGAGGTATTGTAGGGGTGATAGCTTTAATTCTGCAAAATCCCCGTGATGGATTAATCTTATTTAATCGGGCCCGATCGAGTTTTTTTCTTTTCGGGCTTTCAAGAAAATCTTAAGAGTGTGAATTTTGTATTGAATTTTCCTTTCTTTATTGGGATTTTGGAATTCGAGAGTGGTGGAGACTTTTCAGTTTTTAGGCAAAGAGTCTCAGAATTCATTCATAATTTTTTTTTTCGTTTTGGTCTGATTTTTATTTTGTGTGCATATTTTTTCCTTGATGTATTTGATTCTTCAATGTTTTGATTGATCATGTAGTGATTGTAAACATTTGAAATTAATGTAATTCAATGATAGATCGTAGCAAAATTGCTTATAATTTGTGGCGGCCAAGGTCATTATGGTTGCTTTTTGGCGGCTAGTTTGAGTTGTATACGACTCCTTTGGTGCCTTGTTTACTTGTCTAATTATTTAATATATACTAGAATGTTTAATCTACTCGGAATACATTGAAACCGTAATTTATGAACATTAAGTCTAAATTGATGTGAGCGTTGAAGGATTAATGACGATTCAGTCGACGTGTTAGAGGTGTTCTTGTGTAACATAAAGCTAAGAGGGTCTTTGGCTGATCCTATAAACTCTTTAAAATAATTTATAAGTTGTTTAAGAGTTTATAAGCTGCAGTAAAGTGTTTGACAAAATAAGCTTTTAAGCTGTGAAAATTATAAGCTCCGACAGATTATAAGTTCCCTTAAAAATAAGTTGTTCAACCCAACTTATTTTTTCATAAGCTTATAATTAGGGTTCAGGGTTTAGGGTAGTGGGTTTATAGTTCGTTATTTCCTATATATATACTATCAACTTCACATCTCGTCAATTTTATCTCTATAACTATGATTTTCTTTCTCTAACTAACGATTTTTTCCGTAGCTTATAAGATCAATTATCCAAACATTTTAAAAACTTATAAGCTCTTGAGACATTATTTCTTATAAACTCTTGAAACATCTTATAAGCTCTTAAAATTTATAAACTCTCTAAAATAAGTTTAGCCAAATACCTAGAATAAACGTTTTCTTAATTATTTTTGTTGGTTAAAGTTCTTACACTATGAAAATTTGTAAAGTTTGAGATCAGCAAACATCTAACACAAATGAAGAACGAGCATTGGACACCTCCATTTTGTAAACCAAATAATGTTATATTAGTGAACTTGCTTTGAATCATATTAACTAGCCAAGCATGTGAAATATTCTTAATAAAAATTCAATAAGTTGACTATTGGTTTCAAAATTTAGTATTCGTGTCAATATAATATCACATTCTCAATATAAAACATAAGTGGGTGATTATTTTATATTTATTTAAACTATCGACATATATTATCTAGTTCAAAGTTCTACAATTCTTCTGCACATTTTTTTAATTAAATATAGAAATTTAAAGACCACGTTACATTAGACTCAAATTCGAGATTTTTGACATAGGACATTAATCACTTTAACACTAGATCAATACAAATACACAAAACACCTATTTATTTCAATTCCACGTGACAATATCATATATTGGCCCAATCGGTTAATATTTTATTACAGGAAAAGAATTAATAAAGTCGAACACACATGCTAATTAGTTGTTCGAAAAGGGTGATTCCATGCCTAATCTCACTTTTTCCACTATAACTCTCTTTTTTCATATAATAACAGAATTGTATATAAATATACTATTTTATTTCTATACCACCAAATTAAGTTCTTAAAATATAATACTTCATTCGTCCACCAAATCCGTTTATAAACTTTAGTGACACGAATTTTAATAAATTGTAATGAATGTAGAGATAGTGGAGAAAAAGACCCATAATTGTACGGAATTTGGAAAAAATGAGTATATTAATGTTATGTGGAATTAAAAAGGTGGGTCATAGTAGGTTTTTGTAAATAAATGGGTAGAATATGGAAAAAAGTTAGAAGGGTTATGTAAGATCCACGTCCATAATAGAAAGGTAAATATTTTTTATGGACAACCTAAAGAGAAATAAGTAAACGAATTTCATTAATGGAGGGAATATTAGTAAACTACGAGATAGAAAAAATATACATATGTACAATTGCAGTGAATACTGTTGTAAATCTGGGCTGGAGGCTCAATTTCCCTACAACTAAACAATAGTGTTGAAGTACATGTGGCCCAGTTATTCTTAACCGGATTTTTCAGTTGTCGGGTACGGTTAAGGGTCGATAACCGGAGGGTCCGATCCTTTTTAAAAATAAAAAGTAGGGAAAATTAGGAAAAGTTGGTGCTTTCAAGATAACAATACTACATTTTCTAGATCTAGATTTTCTAAGAAACTAGAAAATACACTTACATTAGTGGTGATATTGTTGAAAAGGTTTTAAATTAAGTTATATGAAAATTTTAAAAATTGGTTGAATGTCATGATTTATTTGACATCTCAAAAGTTTCATAGAGTCGTATAAATCAGTTTAAGAAATTTATAGATTTAATTTTTGAACACTGGTTTCATATCAATAAAATATTGTAATTAGACGGTTCTATATGCAGATCTAAGATTTAAAGGGGATTAGTGGTGAGCGATTTGAAGATATTTAATTTATTTCTTATATACAAACGGGTTGTGAGAAAATAGTTGTTTTGGATTAAAATTCTCAAGTCTAGATATGTGGCAATAGATAACGGGAAAGTTGTGTGATATTTATCTGTTGTTTCCATTGAGGGAAAGGAACTTGGCTCTTTCTAGTTTCCTCGTCTGGAAAAATTCTTGGGGTGAGGGAGGAGATTTATTGAGGGATAAAATTTGTAATCTTTTAACAATTTCAATGCAACAAAACTGCAAAGTTAAAGATATGGGAGTTCGAAGAGAAATTTATTGGGTTTGGGAGTTCAAATGGAAGATGATGGTCTCGTGAGGGGAGGGGGAATATAATCAGTTAAGGTATTTTAAAAAAAAGACAAGACTTGACATTTTATTGAGATCAATAGATGTCGGATAACTAGTATCACAAGAATAAGAGTAGTATCGATGATCGATTCGAGAAAGAGAGGTCTTGATCGAATGTGGTGAGTTAGTAATCCTATTGATTACTTATCAGCTGATTAGTTGAACTGATAACTAACTTCGGTATAGAATGTGGTGGTTACGTTTTTGTTACTGAGACTGATACTGAAAATGACTTAGTCAAATAATAGCTTAGTGAGTATTAGTTTTTCTCTTCATTAACAAATGACTACTGATGGATATTTCAAAGGTATGTTGTGCTAGTGTGTGCTGATAGGTATGATAATTCAATAACATATAAACTAAAATACAAAATTGAAAGGAGTACACATAGAGTTTTATGTGATTCGGAGATATCAATTTCTATATACAGGGACTGATAATTCAGTCAATCCACTAACAAGGATTGTCTTGCTTACAGGTGCAAGAATACCTAGGTACAGAAGTTCATCTTATCACCCCAACTTACTTGTTATATCTTCATTCGCTTACAGGTGCAAGAAGACCTATCTGCTTTTTTACGAGTACGAGCGACATAACCTTTTGCTTTCGGGTGCAAGAAATCTAAGCTTTCAGTAGCTAACACTTCTTCTTCTTCTTCTTCTTCTTCTTCTTCTTCTTCTTCTTCTTCTTCTTCTTCTTCTTCTTCTTCTTCTTCTTCTTCTAGTTATAGAGGTTTGAAAGATGGTTTTGATTTTTCTAACTTAGGATCAAGTTGTTATAGGCAACAACCTAACCAGATCTAGACATAAGATGTTTACAAATAAAAGCTTATACACTAAGGGAATATATGCTGAAATTTCTGAGTAAATATTTATATTTTACTCTTAGTATTTACTAATAACTTTGAGAAGTTCCATTCTTCGAAAATCCGTTGTTCAAATGTTGAAAAGATATGAGCTTGAAAGCTTGTAGACTTGAAAGTTCAGCATTTTTCGATAATCTCCAAAGATTAGATTTCATCGGATATTTATAGGAGAGACGGCGAATAGTATTGTTAGAAAGAACACCAATCATATCCATTTCATCTAGAGTTTGAATTATTCCTGTTGAATCATAATACGTTGCTTTCCGTGCCTGCAACATCGTACATAAAGTATTCTGCAGGTACTTCGTTCTGGCATGGTAGAATTCTCTAAAGATTGGCTCTGACACGTCGACGACCAAATACTAACAATTTAAAATATTTTGTTTTTCTTTAGTAGGGTTAACGATGTGTCTCTTCAGTATGATTGACTTTCAAGTCTCTTTAATGGATCGACTCCATGTTTTTTCAGTAGAATTGACTCCGTCTTTCTTCAATATTGCACAAACTAACCATTCTAAAGAACACGTGGCAAAGATTACACATCACGTAGCACAATTCATTATTGCACTACCTACACCTTGTTGTAGCACATATATAATACAAACAATGCACATATTCAATAAATATGTGACACACATAACACATCATGCAACTAGGGTGTCTAACGGTTCGGTTTTGGTTAATCGAATCAATTTTTCTGATTAATCAACCAATTTCTCCGAAAAAGTGAACCAAACCGAACCGCTTTAAATTTTCGGTTAACCAAAACCGATCGGTTTCGGCGGTTCGGTTTTCGACAACCGAAAACCAATTAAAATTAATTAATAATAAAACTAATAAAATAATAATAAAACAAATAAAATAATAATAAAACAAATAAAATAATAATTAAAATAAATAAAATAATAATTAAAACTGAAACTTATTAAAATAGATAAAATATTTAACAATAATTAATAAAGTAATAATTAAAATTGATTTTCATAATTTTAATTAATTAATTAGTAATTGAAATAATAATTAAAAATAAAAAACGGTTTTTCGGTTTTTCGGTTAACCAATAACCGAATTTTTTTTCAACTCTGGAACCGAAACCGAACCGATAACCAAATTTGTCGGTTTTCGGTTAACCGAATTTATCGGTTTCGGTTCGGTTCCGATTCTAACCGAAAACCAAAAACCGTTTAGACACCCCTACATGCAACACAATTTATTATTGTACGACAAATGATATGTATATATTCTACCCGTGCAATAAAAAATATAATCTATCTAAAATAAGAAGTTACAAGATACATTATAACAAATCCCTAAATGAAGGAAATAATCTTTTTTAATATAAAATGAAATTACTAATATATCATTTAAATAAATCTTACGAAATTAAAGTATAACATAAATAGTAATATATTGTGGTACAACATAAATTTATATTGTTCATTGATTTACTAAAATCAATGACTTAGATTCATTATTATTTTTTACAAATAATTTCATTCATACCCGATCTATATATGCGTGTGTGTGTGTTTAGAGTGATGTTCAAATAAAAATCATTTTTAACATAAAAACTAAGAATTACGAGAATTCTTTACAAACAAAATGAATTCGCTATGAAAGTTAATGAATCCGCTGAGAAAGTTATTGAATCAAAAAATTCAAAAATTTCACCCAGTGTTCGAATCTTATGAGAGACGAAAATTTTATTTTTTGGATTCAGTATCTTTCACAACGGATTCATCAACTTTCACATCAAATTCATCATTTTTTGGTTTTCACAATAAAAATGGTTCTCATATTAACCCTCCTCTATTATATATTTCATCCTTATTTCTTAGAAACAATATCCTACTCATGGAGGTATGTTATTTTAAAAATCTTTGTTATTCTACAAACGTGAGAACAAACATTCTCCATAAAAGTTACTGCACTAAATAAAAAGATTTATAATTTTTTATCCTCATCAGATTCGAACTCGGATGGTATATAATGCACTCATCCAATAAAGTGATGCATCACCATAGACCTTCACGATTCGAATGGCTAAAAATGATTGTCACGTTCTCACTTAAAACAAAGTTTTTATTTGAACATCATTATACATATATAGGGTAAGATTCAAATAAGAATCATTTTTAACGTGAGAATTAAGGAGCACGAAAATTCACTATGAACAAAATGAATTTGTTATGAAAGTTAATGTATCTGTTAAAAATTTAATGAATTCAAAATTTAAAATTTTCACTCAAGTTCGAATCTCAAGAGGAGCAAAAATTTTATTTTTTTGACTCAGTAACTTTCCCAACGGATTCATCAAATTTCACATTGAATTCATCATTTTTTGATTCTCACATTATCATGATAAAAATAGTTCTCGTTATCCCTCCCCTATATATATATAAAAGCTGAAGAGTGGCATTTTGGTGCTCAAAATCTGAGGTATAAAAGGCAGCTGTCTTTGGCTTGCTATATATCCATGTAATTTTATTCCATTTTTATTAAATCTATAACTATCTATACTACAAGGAAGCCACAAAGTAGCATGCTGGCAGCTGGCCCCAAGTGCGTCAAACACCATCAAGCATTTTTTACAAAAGACTTGGTCACTAAATAATAAATTATTTATTTATAAAAGCCATAAATTTGGTGGAAAACTTTAGTAGAGGTTAATGCATATGAGATAAAGCATTGGAGCTAAAGATTTGGGCTCCAAGAAATCATTTAATCCTATAAATATATGTATAATACAGATTTTTTCTAGCTCATTTCTACTAACCTCTCTTACTAAGAAGTAAATTTCTCTATGTTCTTCATTCATATCCGCTTCAAAAAAAATATTAGCCCAAATTTCAGTCATATCCATTGAACCAAGAAATGAAGAAGTATATTTTCTGTTGAATAAGGCATTGAGATGTACGTTTTGTTTTTTTACCTGAGCATGATTCCCTTTTTTGATGGTCGATCTAAAGCGTTAGAAAAATGAATGCTTTAATCTGCATATGGTTGAGAGATGAGTATAGGGGATATTAGGGCAACCCATGTTTTGATTTAGGGGGTCTTTGGCTAAGTTTAATTTAGAGAGCTTACAAGCTTCAAGAGCTTATAAGATATTTCAAGAGCTTATAAGAGATAATGTCTCAAGAACTTATAAGTTGTTAAAGTATTTGGATAATTGATCTTATAAGCTAGAGAAAGAATCGTGAGTTAGAGAGAAAATCATAGTTAAAGAGATAAAATTGACTAGAGGTGAAGTTGGTAGTGTATATGTAGGAAATAACGAATTATAATAAATTCATTTTAGAAAATTCATGCTTTCTTATAAGCTTATGAAAAAATAAATTGGGGTTGAGCAACTTATTTTTAGGGGAGCTTATAAGCTGTTGGAGCTTATTTTTACAACTTATAAGCTGTTTTAAATAGCTTATAAGCTCAGCCAAACACCCTCTTAATCTCTCGACGGCCGGGTGGTTTACACTGTGAAAACCCGCTTTTGGAACTTCTCAAAAATTGGAGATTAGGGTCTTATATTTTGTGTTATTTTGTTTTGGGACTATAATTGAAGTGATTGGAACAGAAGAACATGAGAGAAGAAGATAAAGCAAGGCGGTGAAAAGATGAGCGAAGAAGATGAAGCAAGCGGTGGTGGATTTTAGGGATTCTATGAGCATATTATATTTTAATATTAAACACAAAAATTTACGTGTATTTATATTGGAATAATTTAAATTTTTTAATTCTTTTTTTGTTTCTTTTCAGGTATTATTTATGTGGGCTATTGTTGTTTTCTTCCCAAATCACAATTGTGGTTGTAATTTTTTGTCGCCGGCAATTATGATTGTAACTTAATTATCCTAAAATCATAAAAGCTATCATTTGCAAGAAATTGCTTGAATGAGCTCAAAATTTTTGGGCCAAATTGTAATTGTAAGTAGTTTTACTTTATATTATATCTAAATTAATGTCAATTTCATTTAATTTTTTAAATAAGATTGTATTACAACTAAAAATGACGTAATTAAGCAGTTAAAATTAAAGAACAAGATGAATTTAAAATATAACTATAGCGGACGTAATGTGCAATATTAAAAATATATGAATATTATTGCAAAATTATAAAAAGAATATGAAAGGAATATATTATATAATTTTATTTTGAGTTTCAAAGGACAAACAAAATTGAAGAGAAGCAATACTTTGATTCATTAATTGGATGTGTAGGGCAACGTTTAAAGCTGGAAGAGCATAATATATATTTATATATACGCCCCGACTTTTTCAATTTTCCAATATCTAAACCTATTTTGCAAGTATAGCTTTTTGGGGGGCCCAGGTATGATCATAGATTCATGATTTTTTCACAAAAATAAAATAATTTTTTAGGCATGTGAAAAAGATTAAATTACCTTTTGTGTTTTAAGTTATTCCATAGGATGTTTGGCTAAGCTTATTTTAAAGAGTTTATAAGTTCTAAGAGCTTATAAGATATTTCAAGAGCTTATAAGATATAATATTTGAAAAGATTATAAGTTGTAAAAATATTTGAATAATTGAACTTATAAGATAGAGAAAGAATTATGAGTTAGATAGAGAAAATTATTGAGGGGTGAAGTCGATCGTGTATATGTAGAAAATAACGAA
This sequence comes from Salvia rosmarinus, assembly GCA_036937905.1. Taxonomy (NCBI): domain Eukaryota; kingdom Viridiplantae; phylum Streptophyta; class Magnoliopsida; order Lamiales; family Lamiaceae; genus Salvia; species Salvia rosmarinus. The sequence goes on from CM072821.1 coordinate 21,284,280, forward strand.
TCATAGTAAGGTTATTTTGATAAATTCATTGTTACTTATAAGCTTATGAAAAAATAGGTTGGGGTTGAGTTACTTATTTTTAGGGGAGTTTAAAAGTTGTTTGAGCTTTTTTTTCACAGCTTATAAGTTGTTTATGAGCTTATTTTACCAAACACTTTGCATGAGATTATAAACTGTTTTGAAGAGCTTATAAGCTTAGCCAAACACCCTCTTAGTTGGTGGCAATTTTTATTTTTTTTTTGAGTTTTTGGTGGCCACTTTAATTATATAAATTAAATATTTGGTTCCGAGGCTTAAATTTTATTCCTAATTAACGTTTTAAAAAAAAATTAGTAGAATTGTGTACATTTGTTCATTATATATCAATTCTATATCCTTTCATTTACTTTAATAACGTGTGACTTATTTTAAGCAAATGAAAGTATGCTAAATTATTATTCATATAGAATAATGAATCATGAATACATATATATATATATATATATATATATATATATATATATAATTGAGTTATAATAAAATATTTTTTTTTGTAAGAACATAAAACCAATACACTTTAGTACAAAGTTAATGCATTTTACGATAAAGCTTTACTCTTGAGTTCGTGAAAGACAAAACTATTTATCAATATTTCGTAGTGGCCGAAAATTGTTAGATATCTTGACAGTAGGAGATTGAAACCTAAAGATCTTCCTGATATAATTTGTCGCAATTTTAAAATAAAACTGGATCATCTAATTAAAAGTCTTAGGTGTGTTGTGTTTTGTATTTTTACAAAAAAAAAAAAAAAAAATTTAAAATAATTTTGTCTGCTGTGTTTCATATTTAAAGTTAACCGATGAAGAAATTCAGAATTTTACTTTAGTGGAGATTGAGAAGTTGTTGGTTGATTTAGGCAGAAGTTTATGTGAGTTTGAGAGGATTCCTTTTCCAGCCGCTGATTATTTTGAATCATGTTCTAATAAATTGATTGATGATGAGTTATTGTATGATAGAGAAAAATTGACGAAAGAGCACGTAGAGTTAGTTTGGAAGTTCAATCACGAGCAGTTACATGTGTACAATAGTATAACGACTTCAGTTGAATCCGATATTGGTACAATTTTCTTTGTTTATGGATATGGAGGTACTGGAAAGACTTTTATATAAAAGTCATTATCAACAGGGATTCGGTGTAAAGGGGAGATTGTTTTGAATGTGGCTTCCAGTGGTATTGCTTCATTATTGTTACTTGGTGATAAAACTGCTCATTCGCGTTTCAAAATTCTAATTAATCCTAATGAAGATTCAATTTGCAATATCCGACAAGGAAGCACACTTGCAGAACTTATTGTGAAGGCAAAGCTTATTATTTGGGATGAGACGCCTATGATGCACAAATATTGCTTTGAAGCTTTAGATAAGACTATGCGGGATATAATACGAGTAGTTGATGAAGGTAGATTTTATTTGCCTTTTGGAGGAAAACCTATAATATTTGGTGGTGATTTTTGACAGATCTTACCAGTTATCCCTAAGGGTACTAGACAAGAAGTGGTAAATGCTACAATTAACTCTTCTTATATTTGGATAAATTGCACTATTTTGAGATTAACCCAAAATATACGACTTCAGCAAGCTTCTTCAGTTAACGAAGCTGAAGAATTTTCTAATTGGGTTGCAAGTATTGGCGATGGAACTGTTGGTTTGGTAAAAGATGGATTTAATGTGATTAAACTTCCAAGTGATATTGTGCTAAATAGTTCTGGTGATTCTTTGCGGACCATAGTATCACACATTTATCCATCATATAATGACAATGGTGATCTTACTTATTACTTCAAGATCGGGCTATACTTGCTTCTACTTTAGATGCGGTTGATTCAATTAATCAATATATGCTTAATTTGAATGTATCTAATGGCCAAATGTATTTGAGTTCAGATAGCACTTGCAAATCGGATTCCAGTAGTCGTTTGTTGGATGAAATTCACACGCCTGAGTTTTTTGAATGGATTAAGGTGTTCTGGTACGCCTAATCATGAATTATTTTTGAAAGTTGGCACTCTGGTCATGCTCTTGAGAAATAAAGATCATTCCATGGGTTTATGTAATGGAACGAGGTTGATTATTACGAAGTTAAGTCGTCATGTTTTAGAGGGAAGATTATTGAGTGGAGAGAATGCTAGACATATTGTTCTGATACCTAGATTATCACTTAACACTTCGGACCCAAGGTTGCCTTTCAAATTTCAGCAGCGTCAATTTCCATTGATTGTGTCATATGCGATGATCATCAATAAAAGTCAATGTCAATCCCTTTCACAAGTAGGATTGTACTTAAAAAATTCTGTTTTTAGTTACGGTCAACTTTATGTTTCTGTATCAAGGGTTACTAATCGTCGGGGTTTAAAAAATTTGATTTGTGGGAATACCGATGAGGATTGTACGTCTACTGAGAATGTTGTGTACTAGAAAATTTTTCAAAATTTATAATGTAAAATTATTTGTACATTATTTTTGATATTGTACTTTGTATATTAAGATATTGCTCTATACTCTATATTTGTGATTACATTCTATATATCTAAAATTTTACAAAATTTGATACCGTGCATCGCACGGGTATAATACTAGTATATATATATATATATAAGAAGTGTTTATCGTGTGGACATTTCTTATAATGTAAACACGATGATAAATATCAATAATTGATAAATCAATATAGATGCTTCAAATACAATGCACAAATTATGATTCAGATGCATAAATATATAATTATATGCAGAAATATGCATATAACTATTTCAAATGTATATTTAAAAAAGAAAATCCAAATATAATTGAATATTTATTCTCATTTATTTGATACGTTAGCTAGCTACACATCGTCTTAGACAAATTGTCACATTATTTTTAGAATAACATTGTTTTACTTTCATAAGGATGTGGAATTTTGAGAACTACAAGTTTCAAGCAAACAGAATACGCCATAACCAGAAAGAATTCCTCTCAAACAAAATGCTCCCTCTCATATTTTTTTTTAGCTAGTCTCGAATTTTAATATTGCTAAGAGACCAATTACAATTTTAGTGATAAACTGAGCTTTTTAATTCCGTGCAATCTTGAATCTTTATGTAAAAAGAGTGATTTCGATTATGTAACTTTTTAGGTTTAATTGATTCTGATTATATTCTATACTACTATATAACCCGTCGAGTTTCATGGAGAATCACTTTATATTATTATTTATAAATCTGAAAATAAAATAAGTCAATTATTTTGAAACGTTGATATTTCAAAAATTCTTGGAATAATTGTTAAATGACGGATAAAATTATAATAGTTAAATAGATCAAGGACTGAGTTTCTTTGATTTATTTTTATTTCCCTTTATCTACAATAAACTAATAAAAATTAAACTATACACATGTTCAAAGGTAATAATAAAATATACATCTAATAATAGAAAGTGAAAACTAATATAAATAAAAGATTTTTCTAAAATATACAAAAAATTGGAAATTCTATTAAAAGTATAACTTTTAAATTATACAATCTATGAAATTTGTCTAGAATGTATATATATTTATATATCTCAACCTTCGAATAAAAAGTGATATTACTACTCGTTTCCACACCAGATTCGTATAGTAACATCAGCTAATTACCATAATTAAAGAGGTCATATATTTAGACATAAAAATATTTTTAGCCACCCGCCGAACCTATTTAGAATTCATATACATATATCGATCCTTCTCAAATTCGATTATTAAGTGACTTTACTACGCATTCTCGTCTCAAACTCGAATAGTGATATTCATAACTATCCGAACTCGGTTAAATTTACACATATAAGTTGTTACAATTATTGGCACTACTCGCGAGTTCTTGTACCAATCTGTATAGTAGTACCCACTAATTACATGAGTTAAAGAGGTAATATTTTAGAATTTATATAGCCATATTCGTTCGAAACCTGATTAAAAAGTGATTTCACTACTTGTTCTCATCACAAATCTATATAGTAATACCTACTAATTATTCTAACATGTTTAAATTTATAAATATAAATTGTTATAATAATTTATTATTTGTTTCAATAAAGATTTGAACATTACATAATAAAATTAATAATAAATAAGATAAGTAACTAAACATTTTTAAAAAAATCATGTAGGCATATCGATAAATATTTAGACCAAGTCTAGAATGTATATACTCATACCCGCCATCAAATTCGATTAATTATTCGAACCCATTTAAATTTGTAAAAAAATACAAGTTGTTATAATATTGATTATTCGTCTCAATAACAATCAAATAGTTAAGTTATAATAATTAATAATATAAATAAAAAGGATTAAAAAATATATAAAATTTCACGTAGACATGTCAATTATTGTTCGGAGTCCTTTAGAATTTAATGCTCGTACTTGTCACAAACCCGGTAAAAAAATAATTTACTACCCATTCTCTTCCAAGCCCGTATATTAATACCCTTTAAGTACCCAAACTCATTTAAATTTATAAAATATATAAATATAAGTTATCATGATAATTGATTACTTGTATCAATAAAATCCGAACAATATTATATAACAAACATTAATAAATAATAAATAGTATAAATAACAAAAAATCTATCAATTCTTATAATCCTATCTTCGATTATACGAGCAAACAATCTTTATGTATTTCATGGCGATACTTTTGGATCTGATATACAAGTACTCTTTGTGTCACATATCAGAATTTTCAAATTATTTCGACTTGTCAATGTTGATACAATAACATATAATTTAAATTAATTTCTTATATGATATTAAATGTAATAAAAATTAAAAATGATAATATAATTCGATATAATATGTATGAAAATATTTCAGAATAATTTATTAATACTCAATCATCTAGAAATGGGAAAATTGAACTGAAAGGGGCAATTATATAATAAAATACATAGAAAATTTAATATATATTTTTCAATTGTCATTCTACATAATATAATAGATAAACACTTCAGTGAGTACGCATGCAAGTGTTAGTTAGGGTGATTAGGGTATTATTTAATCAAATACTATTAATTAACATGCATGATCTTCTATGACATGCACGGTATGAAGGAGCGCGCATGAGACAATGCATCTCAATATAATATGAACAAAATATATTTGTTAGTCACAAATTTCTTGTCCGCAAAATATGATAGAAATAAATTTAGTTTCCTAATTTATTATTTTGAATATTTGGATAGAATATAATCTAACACGATCTAAATAATCAATGTAATATAATATATATTGAGTCAAGTATATTCTTACTTCTGTCACATATATGCAAGATATTAATTGATTGAAAGATATTGATTTACATATAGTTACTTTATTTTTTAGTTGAACACCTAATTATACATATATTTTATGTCGCAGGTCTGTATACTTAATATAAACACATATATTATCATATATATTGTACTATATAAACTATAAAGTATGCGATATAATTAAATTATATAATATAAAATCATAAATATAATAAGAATACTGAGAAACATCAACATAATAAAAAAATATTAGAAAATATATGATTTTGGACAATATATGTAAAATTGCAACAGATTTATAGTTAAACAAATAAGTGATTGTTAGTTTAGATGAATAAATTAATAAATATTTAGGAAAACTAAATATTATACATGCACCATATTTTGATAATAATTTAGTTAAAATATTAGTTATAAAATGATAGATTTCAAATTTTGTAATATGAATGAAATTCGGATTAATGTGATGTTAGGAATCCGACATTGTTATGGTATATAGAAATGATAATTGATGATATAATCATAGGGAATTAAAAGTAAATTGTTGACTGATTTACTAATTAATAATTTATGATACATTAACAAACATGTTCATAGTTGTGTTACCGTTTCTATCTAATGTACATACATGATATATATATATATATATATATATATATATATATATATATATATATATATAGGGTTGGATCCAGGTGAACTCATCTTTTTGAGAACTTGGAACTATGCACAAACATATAAAATTGATGAATAAAATTTATAAAGTTACAAGATAATCGAAAACATTCTAAAATTATTACCCAACAAAATAATTTTAGAAAGTTTTCATGCACAACTTTATACCGCCTCATGCATCATATTCAACGCCTTATGCATGGTTCGCAGAGTTCGCAAAAAGATGTGGTTCTCATTTGATCCACTCCTATATATATATATATATATATATATATATATATATATATATAGGGGTTGATCTAGTGAGAACTTATCTTTTTGAGAACTTGAGAACCATGATAAGACGTTGAAGATGATGCAAAACAAGACAAAGTTATGCATAACGAAAACTTTCTAAAATTGTTGCACAACAAAATAATTTTAGAAAGTTTCAGTTATGCATAACTTTATATCGCTTTGTGCATCATCTTCAACGCCTTATGCTTATTTCGCAGAGTAGTAAAAAGATGCTATTTCATTTGATCCTATAACATGTATCTATATTCAAATTAAGTTGTGCCTAATTAACTTAATCTACAATACAACTTAATCTACAATATATATATAAACTATTGTATTGTAGATATTAAATTAATTAGACGTAACTTAATTTGAATTTTTTGGGTTTTGCAATTGTTATTAATTATTTTAAGAATATTATATGCAATATTTAGTCATATATCCAATATGAATTTACCTTAATTATAGACTATAATCCAATATATTTTTACTCAAAATTAAAACCGTTTGTGGCATGTAACATATAAATAACAAACAACTAATATTCACTAATTGTAAAATTACATATCTTACTTATGCAGGTGCAGTATATAAATTGAGAAGTCACGTTTTGGAATTTTGAAAAATGAGAACAGAATTTTATGGAAATACTACATATAATCGAAAATCAATATTTTGCCTTCAATAGATAACAGAATATATAAATAATAGATTCGTGATACTATTTCGCACAAGTTTCAACAAATAAAATAAATAATCCGTAAAAAGCTTAATGCAAAATTATTGATTACTTAATATAAATTATTCAACATCCATTTAATACTCAACCGTCATCGAAAAATATCAAAATCTAACCTCAGCAAAAATAAACAATACTGTTTTTCAGAAAGAATGATAAAGAAAATTACTTAAGAAAGTCTGCTCCACAACAAGCTGCTACTAACGGCAGGAAATGGAGTTGAAAGAAGAAAAGGAACACATTTTCCGTTCAAAGCTTCCAGACATCGACATACCCACCCATCTCCCTCTACACACATATTGCTTCCAAAACCTCTCCAACCACCGCGCGCGGCCCTATTTAATCAACGCCGCCACCGGCGAAACGTTCACTCATGCCGAATTCGAGCTCACCGCGCGCAGAGTCGCCGCCGGCCTCCACAACCTTGGAATCCGAAAATCGGACGTCGTCATGCTTTTACTCCACAACTCGCCGGAATTCGCATTCGCATTCCTCGGCTCCTCCTTCATCGGCGCGATCTCCACCACCGCCAATCCTCTCTACACTGCCTCGGAAATCGCGCTCCAGGCGCGAATCTCGAGACCTAAGCTCATAATCACCCACTCCTGCCACGTGGAAAAGGTGAGGCACTACGCTGCGGAGGCCGGCGCCGAAATCGCCACGATCGACATCCCGCCGTCGCCGGAGATCATCCACTTCTCCGAACTCAGGAGATCCGACGAGAAGCTGCTCCCGCCGGTCGAGATCCACGCCGACGACACGGCGGCGCTTCCGTTCTCCTCCGGCACGACCGGCCTCCCCAAGGGAGTAATGTTGACCCACAAAAACCTTGTCGCTTGCGTCTCGCAGCAAGTGGACGGCGAGAATCCGGCGGTGCACACCGAGCGTGAGGATCGGATGCTCTGTGTGTTGCCGCTGTTCCACGTGTACAGCATGATCTCGGTGATGCTCTGCTGCCTGCGTGTCGGTGCAGCCGTGGTGATTATGCCTAAGTTTGAAATCAATGAGTTAATGGAGATATTAGAGAAATACAGTGTGACAATTGCGCCGTTTGTGCCACCGATATTGCTGGCAATTGCGAAGAGTCCCGCGGCGGCGAAGTTCGATTTTTCGTCGGTGAGGAGAGTCGTCTGCGGCGCTGCGCCGATGGATAGAGAACTTGAACTAGCACTCAAAGCGAAGCTCCCTAATGCTGTTATCGGCCAGGTAATTCACCAACTACTTTCACTCCCTCATAGTATTAATTACTCTATTGATTCACTTTTATATGAATCTGTTATTAAATTCACTTGTTAGATTTTTTTTGGATGCTATAATATTATATAACATTATACTATAATCGTCAAGAATAATTTATATATATATAACCATCATATTTATTTACATAAAGAAATTATCATATTTATTTGGTTAATAAGTTTATACTAGCCTCATTTATTAAATAAATTCTATTATTGAATTGAACTGGGCGGACACCACAGGGAGATCATATTTACGTAGATAACCTACGACATATATTAATTAAGAAGTAAAATTAAGATTACTGAAGTAAAATCATTCGACCTTAAAGAAGAAAACAAACAAGAACTGGGTAGGCAGAAGACCAAGGCCTATTGCAGTTAGTATCCACAAGGAATCATCTTAATAAAAATGAAATTCTTACATTACGGAAATTAGGATTTTGTCATTGCTCTAAATCTATTAAATCTTTATCAATTGAACTTAGTCCGTGTGGACAAACAAAGATATTCTTGGATCGGGGACAAAGATGGAAGATGACTTGAGATTTATAAATGTGTTACATGAACAAGTACTGTTGATTTTGTTAATTTGACTATTGGCTGCTAATTAAGTATTAAACGGATTATGTCACTCTCAGCACAGATCAGTGCTTACTAATACCTGATTATCAGTTTATTAACCCATGAGAGATCTTTTATGTATCTATCTTTTGGTGTATAAACTATAAAGTGGCGTGCACTTTCTGTCAAGAGACTACCTTTACGCGCCTTATGGTTATATAATATATGTGTATATAAATTTAGGGTGGTCAGATGATAGGAAATCTAGATCGGTCCTTAAACTGCAACATTTTTGTATTTCCTGTAACATTCATTCAATAATAATAGTAGATTCATAATCTGACAAGAAATATGATACTGTCCTAAAGATTTTGTTAAGAATTAATTGGTTCTCAATTGTATGAATAATTTGTTTTGGACTATAGTGAGAAGGTTTTATAATTAATTTATGTGTGGGCCAATTGAGTCATGGCCATGAATTCTCCACCAGCAAGAAAAAATAAAGAAAAGTTACGCATCGATGCAACCCCAATGGGCCACCAACAAGCGAACAGGCCATTATTTCAATAGTCGTCACTCTTCCATACATGTGGGGTTTATACGGTTACATCCAATAGTAACTTTTTTTTTATAATTTGTTTGGGTTTAAAAAAGTTAGAATTCAATTTTATACTGAAAAGTTGAAAATAAGAAATCAATTTCTTAATAAAGAAGTTGGCTTCTTTCTTCTTTTCTTATCTTTTAATTACCTCTGTCTTTGTATTTATATTTTCCTTTGTTTATATATGCATATATATATATATATAGATATAATTATTATATATTTTCTTATCTTTTAATTACTTTTGTCTTTGTATTTATATTTTCCTTTGTTATATATGCATATATATATATATAGATATAATTATTAGATATTATAGTATAATTCAGTATAAAAGTTGATTGATTAGAAAGATATGATGAAGAAAAATATGTATGTAAGTTGATGGCTTTTAAAAGGCGATGTGTAACAAATAAGTTGGATTTTACAGATATATAGTTGGAAGCATCCTAAGTCAATCATGATAGCTAATTTATGGCAACATGTATTTGATTGGTTCTATCTATGTATATAGAGCTGGTGCTTGAGATCTAGTGTACCATATTTAGTTTTTATTTTGTATTTTACTTTAATTGTTTTTTCTTCAATTTTATTTTTGTATGCTTTAGTTTAATTTTGTAATGATTAAATAGGGTTTATCCCATCCAATTAAGTTATATAAATACTTTTATCATTTAATTTTTATCGCTTAATAATTCATCATTTAGGATTGATAAATTCAAAGGTAGGGTATATAATTTTTAATTTCAAAATTTTGAAATAAAAGTTAAATATAATTTATATTATTAAAATTGTATTTTATAAAAGTTTTATTATAATAATAATAGTGTGATATGGTGACACATAAAAAAATATTGGACACATGATCTCATCCGGGCATTAGTTCATGGTTTAGCCAATTTTGTAGTTTTTTTTTGCAAGATGTAATGGTATATATGTAAGATGGACTTCGTGTCCTAGTTCTTTGACATATATATAAATTATGATGCAGATGCACAAGTGCACGATTGTAAACAGAAATATACATATAACTACTTCAGATGCATATTTAAAAATAACCGTATGATTTTCAAATCTAATGATTCATGATTTGTTGAAGTGCATGATGTAGTTGCTGTAATGCACAGGGTTATGGTATGACAGAGGCAGGATTATTATCAATGTGCTTAGGGTTCGCCAAAAGGCCATTCAAATTCAAGGCTGGTGCATGTGGAACTGTGATTAGAAACGCGCGGATGAAGATCGTCGACCCCTCCACGGCCGCCTCTCTTCCTCGGAATCAGACCGGGGAGATCTGCATCAAAGGACACGCTGTCATGAAAGGTAACTAAGCATGCATTAGTTGATAACCTCATTGTGTTTTCTGCAACCAGCTTGTCAATATATGGATGTTGGAAAAGGTTACTATAACGATCCGGAGGCAACGAGGAGGACGATCGACGAGGAGGGTGGCTGCACACGGGCGATCAAGGGCGATAGACGATGACGATGAAGTGTTCATCGTGGACAGGTTGAAGGAATTGATCAAATACAAAGGGTTTCATATTGCTCCTGCTGAAATTGAAGCTTTGCTCGTGGCTCATCCTCTATATCTGAAGCTGCTGTTGTGCCGTGAGTTCATTTGATTTCTCTGATTTCTCAATTTGATTTTTTTGTGAAATATCCAAATTTGTAGTTTTAATTCATTTCACTAAATTTGAAATGTGGCAACTGAAATTTTCATTGCAGTATGTCGGATGAGGCCGCTGGAGAAGTTCCAGTTGCATTTGTGGTCCGAGCAAATGGTGCAAATACTACCGAGCAAGAGATCAAGAGCTATATAGCCAAGCAGGTATTATGTTATTTTTAGTTCAACTGAAAAAATAACAAAGATGAAAATGGCGTCGGCTAGCTTATTTTATTTGTATAGTGTCCTATATCTATTGGGGAAAAAAAATCTTCAAATAAATTATAAAGAGGTGGAGTTGACTAATTTAGTAACGAAGGGTAATAAATTTGGCATAATGAAAAAAAAATACAAGGATTGCGAGCGTCATGCTGTTACATCGTTACTGACCTCACATTTTGTTAATTAAACTTTTTTACATTGAAAGTCAAATATTAACGTTGTGATTGTGATTTTATTTCCTAAATCTCCGAGTCTTGAAAAAATAATAATGATAATAAATAAATAAATCACCAATTCCTTTTTAAAGATGATTCAGGCAACGAGTTCAAGTCAGGATGCAGGTACCATTGGCAATTTCATTTATGGTTCTTTTAGTTTGGTTACAAGTCTGATTTGAACCCCAAAGTAGGACCTACCCTAAACAAACCGAAAGAAAAAAATTACTACAAATATTGCACATTAAATAATAATATTTTTTTATCTTAATTATTAGGTTTTCTCTAATCATACCCTTTCAATGAGATATGGATTAAATAGAATTAACTCAAATGATAAAATTATCAAGGACTCATAGATAAAAGTTTTAATCATCTAATTAAACAATGGATTAATTTAGACATTTTTATCTATTTAAGATAATTCTAAATAATAAGACTATGGATCTTAGATATAGTTTGGTTTCCACAGTAGGCAGTAGTTTTGGGAATAAATTTGTGATGCATGTTGGTTTATTGTGATACAGGTGGCGCCGTACAAGCGAATCAATCGTGTATTTTTTACGGATACAATTCCTAAAGCCCCCACGGGTAAAATTTTAAGGAAAGATCTACGGGCTAGACTTTAATTTTCAATTGGGGTGTTCACATTTAGTAACATATATCAAACAAATTAACGTTTAGAACGATGGTATGTATTTTATATAAGCCCGATGTGTATGTAATCTCAAATTACAATTTTAGATATTGTTTCTATGATATATATTATGCTTTAGTTAGAGATATCCTGCATGGATCACAAATTGGATTTCTTTAATTTCGTTAATGTTTCTCTTTCTGAGCTAATTTGCAGTGTTGATTATGTGTCCTTTTATTACGATCTAAAGTTTGGCTCACATCTTCACAAAAAGTTGATGTGAACGCGTTAGTCTCATCATGATACGGATAAAAAAAAGGTTCGTATACCTATCATCGTGACAACATGTCTCATATTTTTACAAAATTCATAAAGTATTACACAGTATTTTTAATTCTATCACCAAACACGACAAATAATACCTACTTTGTTTTGGTAGGTAAATTCATAAAGTATTACACAGGATTTTTAAATGATTTTTTTGATACAAATAAATATTAAAAAACAGTTGGCCCGTCACGGTCTCAACTTCCCCCAAAGAGAGAGAGACATTTCACAATAATGGTGCTTTGTGTTAAAGCAAACTTCAACAATTTGCTCCACTCACCGCACATAAAATAAAAATTAAATAAATGCACTGGAACACACACACACACAGAGAATAGATGGAAGAGGGGAAGGGGAGAGTTTGTGTGACGGGTGGAACAGGCTTTGTGGCGTCGTGGCTCATAAAGAGGCTTCTTCAACATGGCTATTCCGTCAACGCTACGGTTAGGCCCCAACGTTCTGGTATGTACATATGCTCCATTTTCTCTCCCTAACTATGCATCTCTTAAATCACTGTGTGACACTGTGTGTATTTTTATTCAACATATCATCCTGGAAACATGTCTATTTATGGCTACTCTCTGCATAATTTGGACCGGATCGGCTAAATTACTGATTTTTTAGCCATGTATTTAATATGTACCCAATTAATTGGTTGTCTACGAGAAAGTAATCCTCAAATCGTTTAGGGTGTTTTGCATACTAATTAATAGATGATTACTTAGAAATTAAATGATCATTCTGTATAGCTGGAACACTGAAATTGTAAGAATTATGATGCTATTTATTTCAGGCGTGAAGAAAGACCTTAGCTTCCTAACAAACCTACCTAATGCACGTGACAGACTCCATATCTTTGAAGCCGATTTCGAAAATCCAGATAGTTTTGGAGGTGCAATCGAAGGATGTGTAGGAGTTTTTCACGTTGCTCACCCCATAAACTTCAAGGAGAAAGAAAGTGTAGAATCAATCAGCCAAAATGCGTTGACGCAACTTTAGGAATTCTGAGAGCTTGCCTCAGCTCAAAGACAGTGAAACGAGTGGTCTACACATCTAGTCTGTCGACAGTAGCGGCCAAGGAGAAGCTCCCAGATGTGTTGGACGAGGATGTGGTCCGATGTCGATTTTGCCAGAAATTTGAATTCCACTGAGCTTCCTACTTTGTCTCAAAGACGGCCACTGAAAGGGCTGCTCTTGAATTCGCAGAGAAGCATTGTATAGAGCTGGTCAGTGTGATCCTGAGTTGGATCCATGGCCCTTCGTCTGCCCTTTCTTGCCCGGATCGGTTTGGTCGTCTCTGGCTCTGTTTCTTGGTAATGAAAACCAGATCAAATATGGTATGGTTACGCCTATGGTGCACACAGACGACGTAGCTACTGCACACATACACCTTTTTGAGCATCCTGAAGCTAAGGGAGATATCTTTGCTCGTCTGTTGAAGTTAAATATGACTATTTGTGCGACTTTCTTAGCAGGAGGTATCCGCAGTTTCAAATGCTCAGTCCCGAGTAAGTTTGCAGAGTGTTTTTTTTTCTTGATTTTGAAGAAGTTAGCTCCCAAGTCATGATCAGTGGTTGGTTTCTTTGCAGATCTTTATGTGATCCTGCAATGCAGTTCACGAGCATTTCATCGAAGAAATTGTTGGATACTGGATTCAGGTATAAGTATGGCCTCGAGGAAATGTATGATGATGCAATTGAATGTTGCAAACAAAAGGGTTTTCTTTATCCTAAATCTATTAGCTCTTAACCAACTGGACTCTTAACCAACTGGGCTAAACCCGTAGGGCAACATAAGGGCTTTCTATTATGTGTAATATATAGAAGTACACACTTTTGTAAAAGTGTGTACAACCTATAACCATATTTGAAAGTGTGTACCGTGTATACCCATTTACCTTTTTAATATATATCTACTGATGTTTTGCGCGGTCTTCGGTGTGAAATTGACATAGCACTGACAAAAACATGTGAATGAATAAATGATTGCGAAATTATATTAGTCTATTCGATATTATTATGTTAAATTACTTTATTTATAGTCTAGAGCAAAAGTGTGAGAAAAAAAATAAATAAATCATTGATCATGTTTTTTTTAAATAAAAAAACATAAATGAATCCAAAAATTAATTAACAAATAAAAATAAAAAATTCCGATCGACAATTCCTTGTTTTCGGTCGATCGGAATCAGAGAATGAGAAATGAAAATACAATTTCAATTAATTCATATCTCCGGTCGTCCGGAAACATCAAAATGGTCGACCGAAGATATGAATTATCGACCGAAAAAAAGTATATATGAAATGAATCTAATACTAATTATTAATTCATGTCTCCGGTCGACTGGAAACATCAAAATGGTCGACCGGAGATATGAATTATCGACCGGAAACAAATATATATGAAATGAATTTAATAATAATTATTAATTCATGTCTCCGGTCGATCGGAAACATCAAAGGGTCGATCGGAATTAGCGAATTTTCGACCGGAAACAAGGATATATCAAATTAATTTAATACTAATTAATTTAAAATGAATGTATGCTATTTAAATTAATATTTACAGGTAATCTATGATGGAAATTTTGTAAAATATTGAAATGGTGAAATTATCACACAACTTATTAATTTTGAAATATTTAATATTGAAATTATCCTTCATATTTACAGTTAATTTAATACTGCACAAAATAGTACTGCGAAAGCTTACAACTAAAATTGCAGAAAAATTGAAGAAGACAAATAAATGCTGAAAAATTGCAGAAAATTTGTTGAAAAAGAAGAGAAAGATTTGACCACCAATAATTGAACCAATTCTCTCATATTTATACAACCGATCGGTAACAAATACAAATCCAATAAATTCAAGTATTCACAATTAAAAAAATTACGGTCCATAATTCCTTGATTCCGGTCGACCGGAATCAAGGATCATCGACCAGAATTATCGATTTTTATGTGTCAATTTATTTTTTAATTGATTCCTTGATTCCGGTCGACCTGAAACATCAAATTGGTCGACCGGAATCAAGAATCATCGACCGGAATTATCTAGTTTTATGTGTCAATTAATTTTTTAATTGATTCCTTGATTCCGGTCGACCGGAAACATCAAATTGATCGACCGGAATCAGGAAACTGTCGACCGGAATGAAGAAAATATTCTGTAAATTTAATACTAATTATTAAATGATGTCTCCGGTCGATCGGAAACAAGAAAATGTCGACCGGAGACATCAAACTACCGATCGGAAAGAGCTTTTTTTGTTTTGGAAATTAATTTAAAATGAATGTATGATATTTAAATTAATATTTACATGTAATCTATGATGGAAATTTTGCTTTCAGTATTGAAATATTGAAATTATCCAATCTTTAAAATGAGCATATATATTTTGCGCTTATACACCAGTTTATATTGCATATATATTTTTCTCATTTCTTTGAAATATTAATGATAACATTATTTCTATATTTGAATTTAATTGCATAATTATTTTATTAGTATTGATTTGATGTATTTAAATTTAATTGCATAACTAACTAAATACCTATAATTATTATTAAGAAAAGATTATAGATTGGATTTGAATATGATATATTTGAATCTCTTCCTTAATTATCGTATAATAGTGATTCTAGTATGAATTAACATCAATTTATATATTTGCATGGAATTATTTTATTTGAATTTATCAAATAAATATTTGTTTTATACATTAGAAAAATCATATTAAGACTGCTAATGTAATCTTGTTGTTGTTATAGATGTCTGGATGAAAGAACATTATTGTTAGATATGGAGGGCACTGGCATCCTTCTTTATGTTACATTGGCGGGTATCAGTCAAATGTCTTTGTTCGAATGAACAATGTAATTATCTCGGAGTTCATAGAGATGATTGATCAAATTATGTTGACAAATTCGTTGAGTACAACCTACCAACTGCATTATCTATCGAGATCTCGGGGTGGTAGAATTATCAAATTAGTTTTGAGTAATGATGATCAACTTATTCGATTGGCTCATGATGCCCAACCGAGGTCTATGTGACTCACGATGCCGACACATCTCAATCGAGCAAGAACTATATGACCTTTGCTGAGATACCGTCCTCGCCAACATATGACTACACTTCCCAACACATATCGCTCGATGAGTCGTTTACACAACAATTTGCATCATCCGATTGGTTTGATCGATACACCTCAATATATGCCGCAACACATGGATCCATCGAGAATTCGCTTCCCAACATATGCCGCAATCGGGGCTGATACACTTGTCGAGGACAGCGATGATGAAGACTACGTTGAAGAAGAAGAAGATGAAAGCAGTCGGATGAAGAGGAAGAAGATCGCGAGTTCGCTTTGGTGAGCTATGGCTCATTTATAGAGTTTGACGCATGGATCCGCCGAGAGGTGGATTGGGAAGCTTCATCTACGATTATGTAGAGTAACACGCAAGCGCATAGGAGGCCTAGAGCCGAAGAAGTTGAGGAGATGAACAACCGGCTAGTCCTCGTTATTCCTCGCGATGCTTGATTAATCTCTTTGCTCGTCCTCCGGACTCGGATCCGCACTCGACGAGTTGAGCGAAGGTTTCATCTTCGACGCAAGTGTGAATCAAGATATCCATGGGGCTATGGCATTTGGAACGTCGAGTAGAATTTGTTATTCCTCGATCCGATAATTCGAGGATTACATTCAAATGTCGATATCATAATCGTGTCCTTTTCTACTACGTGCATCGCGGGGTGGATTTTGGTTTGTCCGCAAGTTTGATGCTATACATATTTGCACGTAACCCAGTGAATATCGGAGTAAGGAAGGTGAATGCCCGTGTAATTGCAGCACACATATCACGAAAATACGCGAAGACGGTGAAGTGCTAAAGCCGAGATCCATTATGATCGATTTGCGCGAGTACGGTGTACATGTTACATATAGTGTAGCAATGCGAGCCTGTAATAGGCGATCGAGATGATATACGGTGGACATGAAGAATCATTTCGCCTACTACCAAGTTATCTCGCATATGTTACGGATGAGTAATCCGGTTCGATGACCGACTTGGATATTGGATCGATGGTCGGTTCCGCCACCTCTTTGTCGCTTCGGTTCATGCAGATTAGGCGTACACACTATGCCTTCGACCCGTGATTGTAGTGGACGATACGCACTTGAAGGGCCGCAATAAAGGCATATTATTCGTTCGTGACAAAGGACGACAACGAGCAAGTTTTCCATTAGCTTATGGAATTGGTCCGATCGAGAATGATGTCTCATGGACTTGGTTTCGCCTCGACTACAACCGCTTATGGATCAAATCCGAGATGTTGATTGTTTCGATGCCCATGTCGAGATAATGAATGCGGTCAGTGTGTCTATCCCGATGCAAAGACACGGATTATGCTACTACCATCTGCTGAAAAAATCACCCGTTTGGGCAACCATCCGCAGTTATTTCATAAAGCCGCTTATGCGTACCAAGATGCATACTTTGAAAAAGCGATGGTTATGTTAAAGTCTCTCGTCAAGGCCGATGGTTTGAGCGCATATACCAAGTTGGTGGAGGTTGGAGTGCAGAGGTGGGCTAGATCACGCGTTGCCCGTTAGACGCTACGCTTTATGACATCAAACATTGCCGAATCATTCAATGATTGAGGCAATCTGTCATAAAACTGACCAATAATTGAGGCAATCTGTCACATTACAGAAAAATGGTTCGATGAGAGACATGAATCGGCAAAGAGGTATCAATGAATTGACCTCAAGCGGTAGCGTAAGATGATGGTATCAATAGAACTATCACGCAGATACGATGTAGTGCCTCATCGACTCCACTTTCAAAGTCAAGCACGAAGCAAAACATTTAGAGTGAATCTCAATACGCAATCGTGCGTGTTTGGAGTGGGACATGGATATGATACCGTGTTCTCATGTCATTGCAAACTATATGGTACAATTTAAGTTTAATTATGTTAATTTTTTGGACCAAATTGATTTCACTTACATATAATTAATTATATAAATTTTTAGTCATAAAGGTCACCATATATCTAACTATATGGGAGTACTACCATTCGCAAAGCTAGCAAGCATACTCAGATCGGATCAATCTGTTCACCACGTCTAGTTGGACTGCCTCCCGATGTTGGAATTACGCTTATGCCTCCTAATAGAGTCCGTCAGCCGAGCGCCGAAAGTGGGTCGATATCGTCATCCAACAGAAGTGGGATCAAATAATAGAAGTCGTGCACCACGGACATGTAGCTTGTGTGGTAATGAATCTCATACTCTCCGGAAGTGTCCTTACTTATCAAGAGACGATTGACATTGTAATGAAAGCACTTATTCATGTAAAGACATTATTATTATTATTATTATTATTATTATTATTATTATTATTATTATTATTATTATTATTATTATTATTTGTTATTGATATTATAATACTATTGTTATTAGTATTATAATTGATTATTTAAAAGCTATTATTACTATTATTTAAAAGGTATTAAAAACCCACTAAAACCCAATGTTGGGTTTTCGCCTTGATATCACTGTTTCTAGCTCATATTTTAACTATATCTCAACTTGTATTTGAATTACAAGTTCATGAAAAAAAAATCTTTTTTAAAGAACAACTTGTATTTGAATTTCAACTTGTATTTGAATTACATTGTAATGAAAACACGAGGTTCATGTAAAGACATTATTAACATTATTATCCACATCATCATTGTTATTTGTTATTGATATGAAGAAATTAATCAATTATCGATAATATCTGACCAATAATCTATTAAATTGAAGATAGAAATTGAAATGAAATTGAATTGAATTGAAATTGAAATTGAACCCTGACTAAAATTAATCCATTGAATTGACATTGTAATGGAGATCTATTACATGAGATACTATAAAAAAAATCCTCCTCCTCTCGGCTTCTTATATGGCTCACATAACTCATATATACTACCACCTATTTTCTTTCTATATGCTAAAACATTCGTCATACCCCATTGGATGCTCGGTGAACCAGAAATAAGACGTTCTACAGTCATACACGTAAATGGACCATCGCTGACATCGTCGTCCTGGTCAAATACCTCACCGGATGCAGCTGGTGTAATGACGGCATTATTGTTCCAGAATGGTATCTGGTGGGAGTTACTATCGAACCATCTAGAGTAAAAAAGAAAATACCGCAATAATCTATTCACGCACTCCAAGTCCAACATCCTCGCATCCAATTGATCATTGTTCATCTTCCAACATTGCGAGTCAAAAAGCACGCAATGACCCGAGTGCATATCCACGCGACATATCACGAAATGCCGCTCAAGAACGCATGGCATGATGATCTATAAAAATTAATATTTAGAGAAAATAAACAAGGAAAATTTAAATTTTTGCAACTTATTGTATTAAATAGGTTACCTGCGTGGCACGTAACCATGATCTTTGACCGTGCACCATGCCGAGGACAACTGCAGCCCAATGCGGTGATGGCTTCCATGTCATAACAATGTTTTCATGTGTAATCATAACTGGTGCCTCACTCGGGACTTGAATGTAGGAACTAAGCGTTGCGTATACATCGAGCCACGGATTTTGCAGAAACGTCTATTCAACATTGAAAATTAATTAATTCCAGATACTACACATATATAATATATATTGATTGTATTAAAGACACAATACTTACGAAAAAACCAGTATCAAGGATGATTGTGTTATGACAATCCACCCCATCCAATAAGTCGACCCCGACATCGAGTCTCATCCTCAAATGCATCAAGAATAGATCGACTGTCTGTAAAATTATTTTAGGGATATATATCAATATAAGTAGATGTACTTCAAAAAAACGAAGCATATTGTATAAAAAAAATACTTACCCGAACATCAAAAGGCCTCTCTTGTTTTTCGATACACACGAAAAATCCTAGCTGGATCTGCCTGTCAGTACCCCGAACCACCAGAAGAGCTTTCTTTCTCTTCAAGAAACGCTCGTACTTCATCAATACATCGTCTGAAATTGGACGTGGGATTGGGCTATTAACAAATGGTGACCTCATTGCACCAAGGTCTCCGTGCCTGCTCACCTCTCCGGACTTCCAACTACAAACATTTAAGCATAGTGAGTCAGAAATGAAAACATAACAAATATAATGAAATACTATAAACTGCCAAATATGAGACTTAATAGTTACCTGTTGCTCCAACTGTTGCTGCATAGGCTCGAAAGTCTATCTCACGACATTCTGAGGCGTCATATCACTAAATAGGTCCAGGCCCGGAATGGAATGATGAGATGCAGTTCCAGGACTAGTACCATGGATCTGGGGAAAGTAGCGGGGGAGGTATCACTGGACTGATGTAGGGCTGGCTCATCCGGCTCAATATGTCCACTGTCTCGAGGGACATATGGACTTGGCTGTTGCTCCTGACCTTTATCTCTCGTCGTCGTCGTCGGAAGATTCACGGCCCGAGATGCGGGTGTATAAGTATCAGTGCTATGTGCGCAACCACATCGAGTCTTCTCTAAGAAACTTTCAAACCACTTCTTCATTTTTGGAATCCACTTTTCTTCGATAGACTTCTCGATGCGTTGCACTGCTCTGTCTTCACTCTCCCGAATAGATTCCTGGATCCAACGACTATCGATGGAACTAAGACGCCGGGGGTGCTCACCACCACTACTCGATGAAGAAGAAGTTGCCTGCCTGGCATGTTTCCCCGTATTCCGTCTCTCAACAGATGGACGGTTATCCACATATGGTCGCTGCGGCTCATCAGTAACCGCAATCTCAACGAACTCAGCCGACGATGTCCTCTGGCTGGGTCTTGAAGGTGAAGGCTCTGAGGGCTGCTCAGTTGGAGACTCTGAAATATCAGGATCCTGAACAAACTTGCATCCCTCCTCAAAACTTGACGTCTACGTCGAGGCTCATCCACCGGATGAGACACCCCTGATACAGCACGACGAGAAGGGAACTGTCGTCCCTTCCTCAAATGATTTGACGGTGTCAGAAAATTCACACCGAGTGGAGAGGGGTGTGAGACAGACGCCCATTAAATGGTGCTAACCTCGAATGAGTCAGGCTCGATCGCTGTGAGATGATAATCAACCTCTTGCTCAAAAAGAGATTGTACAGCTGCCGGTGAGAGCCTACTCTTGAACTTCCACCTCAACACTCTTGGATGCGCTGTGGGGTTGACGTACTTCCCAGCTATACTTCCCAAGTCTGGTATGATCTCGAGTGACCAAACATATAGTGCCCAGACTGGTCCGTAAAAGTGGTACTGAGCATTTGGTTGACAATGCGTTGTATAATATCTCAATATCTGGTAATTGTATGCCCCCCACGGAAATCGACAAAACGCATCCAGATCGTCAACCAATGCCCAAACCCAATAAGCTATTACCTTGCCTGTCTCGTACCCAAATACGAATCCATATAGGAGAATAACGTTGGCCACACGTAAATATAAACTAAGATCTACTGCATTAACATCATCACTACAAAATCTATCTAATAGATTACGTAATGTAATCTGTGTGCCCCCGCAAAAAATCTTATATACCTCAACGTTGCTCAAGTCGTAGTCTTGTGTGGGATCAAATGTGATGACCCAAATTGCAGGCCAGTGACTAGAGCATAATCTCTGATGGAAAAACATATATTTCTTCTATTGATGAGAAAATACATCTCCGGTTGCGTAGGTTCTATCTGACGGGAGACTATATGGTGCAAAGATAAACTAGACTTAGGCCCGAGAATCCAATCAATCATATGACCAAAGCAACCCTCCTTAAATATATCTTGCAACTGTTCGCCGCCCTTATCTAGCAACACATTCTTAATAAACTTAAAATAGTCAATCCTATAATATGTCTTTACATCCGTCACAATATTTATCGTAGTAGGCCTCAAGAAAATAGGATCGACCTACAATTATATCAATGTCACATATTACACAACGTACAACAAACCAACAAACTACTACAATAATTATTACATATCCACTACAACATAATTGAGAAGCATAATGAAAAATATTTAATTGTTTATAAACATCTAGAGATAAATTATGATTGATGAAATATAATATTTATCTTAGTCGATTGTTCAAATGTATGATTGAATTAAATTACACAATTATTTGTGTACTAAACTAAATCATTTTTAATTTGTTATCGTTTACTAAACTAAACTAACTCATTTTTTAGTTGTGGGTGAAGGATTTGAATTTCTAATGAGACACTTACCTTACAAGTAGATGACAACTAGTAATCTATGACGATCGGATTGATTAAATCATAGTTAATTAATCAACTTATGATGTGATAAACTTTAATATAGTATTTAGTATAATTAATTTTAATTTATCTCTCGATATTATTCTATCTCTCGAAAACATACATACCATAAACGCCATAAACATATCCAAAATATTAAATTACTCATATCCAATCACATTATCCAAAAATATTTAATTAAATCGAAAACATACACGCCATAAACATATCAAAAATCAAATTATCCAAAATATCAACCAAAATTTATTTAATTAAATGGAAAATATACATGTCATTAACGCCATAAACATAACCAAAATATGTAGTTATTCATATCCAATCACATCTAACAATATTTATTCATACTTATCCAAAATAAATATGCCATTAATGCCATTATATAACAATATTTAACATAAAACAATATTTATCCAAAATAAATATGTCATTATTAACGCCACAAAACATACATTCCATTAACATCATTTATTCATATTTATCCAAAATAAGCAAAATATGCCCATATGGTTTCGCCAATACAATATTTATTCAAATTTATCCAAAATAAGCAAACATACATTCCATTAACATTCCATACACAATATTTATTCATATCCAAAATCTATATTTATTCAAAATAATATGCACGAAAAACATACTGGTAAGTCCGACATATTGTCACTCATTCCTTTGAAAATACTCAAGAAAATATGATTTCGCCTAGGGATGGCAATCGACCACGGATACCGAAACCCATGGTATCCGCCCGATTATTCGTGGTTTTGGTAGGCATTTGCACCCGTGGGTATGTTCGTGGTTTAAAACTAGTACCCGTTTAGTTCGCGGATACCGAAATGGTTTGACACTACCCGTACCCGTGAAACCCGTGTACCCAATAAAATACACGCAAAAATACCTGCGAATTACCCACGAACCCGTGAAACCCTCCCATCTAGGGGTGGGAAAAAATACCGATTTTTCGGTATACCGGGCTTATCGTACAGGAAAAATACCGAAAAATACCGAATTTTCGGTATACCGGAATTTTCGGCACGGTATGATACCGTACCGTTAATTTTCGGTACGGTAACGGTATCATTTTTTCGGATACCGCGGTATACCTATATATACCGCATCGCGGTATATACCAAAATTTTGGTATATACCATGATGCACGGTATATATAAGACTCTGCCGATATATCGGTATATACCGAAACCACGGTATATACCGATATACCCGTATATCGGTATATACCGTGATACGGTATATACGAAACCATGTATATACCTAGGTGCCCCGTATATATCGATATACCGTATTAAAATATAATACTTATTTATTATATATAATTAGTAATAAATTAAAAATATATATTTATTCATAATTAATAAAAGTTAATGATAAATTACAACATATATGATTATTGATAATGAAAAATGAATAAGAACTTTTAATACTTAACAAAATTATAATTAAAAACTAAGTTACATCTATATTATTCACTTTGAAAAGTAAATAAATGGAGTAAATATAAATTATATAATAGATTATGTTAAATAGTATATTCAATTTATAGTTAGTCTATATTACTATTACATAATGAAAAATCTTATGTTTGACATACATGTTAAACTTTGAAAACTTTATATGGATTTATTTATTTAGTTTTATCTTTTATGTATATTATGTTTGACATACATACGTAATATATAAATTACGATATAAAAATAAACAATTAATGTAATGAGATATTGATTGACTAACTAAAAAAAGAAAAGTAATGAAACTAAGTTATTTTATGAAACTATAAACAAAAATAAACAATTAATGTAATGAGATATTGATTGACTAACTCGAAAAGAAAAGTAATGAAACTAAGTTATTTTATGAAACTATAAACTTATATAACCAATTTATATAACTATCTAACTTACATAACTAATTTACAATAAGATAATAACAATTATAATTCATAAGTATACTTTGAAAATAAATGAATGAGATAAATGAATAAAACAATATTAGATTATATATATTATATAAGTAATTAATTATGATACTTAATTATAATAATATGGTTAATCATAATAAATTATAAATTATATCTATTTTATGCAATGATATGTGGAGGTAGAAAATACGATTGACTATGAGATAAAGGTAATCATAATTCATCCATATAATTGTATGATCTACAATATTATTATATAATAAAAAATTCTTTATGTAGAAGCCAAAAAATAATTTTTGTAGGAAGTTCTATCTCTTTTCGGTTCATTTTCTAAATGATGGGGATTAATTTGAATATTCTATATTCTATGTTATTGTACTACATAATGGTAAAAAATACTAATCTCTAGCATACACTTTAATCTTTCAATAACTATGTATGTATTTTTATCTTAATCAAATCTTAATATATATTTTCACGATAATGTAATGTAAAACTATAAAAATAAACAATTTATGCAAGTATCGAGTTAGAAAATATAATCAACTATTAGATAAAGGTAATTATAACTCATTAGTATACTATGAAAATATAATCAATGGTTATATTGTTATTTCAGTATACTACTATAGTAATAAATATAATAATAATTCATAATTCAAAAAATATTTATATATGCTTATTCATTTTCAATTATAGCACTTCATCCAATATATATAAAATGCATCGAATAGTTCTTTAGTTCTCTTAATATATGTTTCATGTATATTATTATATAAAATCATAAAATGATTAATTTATGTAATGAGATTTAAAACAAATATATATATATATATATATATATATATATATATATATATATTATAAATAGAAAATTTATATCAACTAAAATCTAACTTAAATGTATAACAGACCAACAGTGTAAGCGACTAAGCCTTTAGGCTCTTTACAGCTTTACAAATTACAACCTTTACTACACTAACACATTTACCCTTACTCCATCAGCCCTCACTCGCTCGCGACCTACACCCACTTTTCTAACCCTACAATTTGGGCAACAACCGCGCCGGCCTCCTCGCAATAGCCGACAACGTCGTCCTCGCCGCCTGCCATTGCCGGTGCCGCCTTCCTCGCCCGGTGGCCACCAAGGTCGCCTTCCTCGCCAACTTACAGTGAAGAACAGAGCCCCCTCCTCGCAGTCGCCGCCAACGTCGCTCCTCCTCGCCAATATCGCCATTCCTCGCCGATCGCCGCCAGCAGCGCCGCCCTTTCATCAATATTTGTTCGTCTCTCTCTCTCTCTCAAATTGAAGTCTTTCCATACAAATCTGATAGCACATGACATGATGCATTACATCTCTTTGGTTTTCAAAGTTTATTGTGTAGTTGTATATGATTTGTTTCACTTTACCGCCAATTAATGATATTGTTTCAGTAAATAGTTTATTCTTGCATGAAAAAGAGGCTTCACGCCATAGTGCCAAGTACATTTCAGAAAATAGTTGATTCTTGTATGAAAAGAGGCTTTATACCACCACCTCGACCCCAAAATAAGGACCCCAATGAAAGAAAAGAGCTCTATCCAAGTTCAAGATTTACTAAGAAACGCAAAATCGATACAAGAAACAACCATCGCATAAGGTTGTAGTTATGTTCCTTATGACTACATACGTTGATAAAACCCAAGTCCTCTTTTACATAAGCCATGCCAAGATAGATTCGGGTAGACTTTGTCACCATAGATTCGGTAGCTTCAACTTGACGCCTAGTTCTCTAAATATAGAGAACTCGGAAAATTTGTCTACACTGTTTAACAAAACCAACCAGTATTGGAGAAGATCAATTTTTTTGATCAAACTTAAATTAAATTCATCTTCAATCAATAACAAAGATCACACATTTTTTGAAGTATTGTATTGCTTAGGGTAGATAGTGCTTATTACTTACTGGGTTATTTTATATGTCTCTGCAATTTTGTGTCATTTATTAATATTTATGTTCTAATTATGTATTTTTTTTAAATAGAATGGAATCCGAATCAGCTTCTCATACGCTTCCAAGCCCATCTATTTCTGAAACGCCAAACACAATAGAAACTTCAACAAATGATGATGGTACTAGCCGGAAACGAGCAAGAGAAGTTTTAACAGAAAAACCTCCTATAGCTCCTAAAAGAAAAGTCCATATTGGGAGCATTGTGAAAAACAAAGAAAGAAGACAAGTGATGGGACCCTGCAACAAATAGGAATATGCAATTATTGCAAAACTGAAATACCGGCTGCTTATGGAAGCACAAGTGGGTTGAAAAATCACTTAGCTAAGAGATGCAAGTCAAGTCCACTCTATGAAGTGAGCGGAAGTTGCAAAGGTCAAACCGTGTTGACTAATGAGACTACGGGGCAAGGAAGTCACATGGTTCCTCACACCTTTAATCAAAAAAAGTGTGAATTGAAGCTCACGGAGTTTGTGATTATTGATGAAGCATCATTTCGTGCTGTCGAAGGAAAAGGGTTTGTTAGTCTTCTTCATGAATTGCAACCGAAATTTTGAATTCCGGATCGAAAGAAAGTTGCAGGTATGGTTTATGCTTTATATTTAGATGAGAAAAGTAAAATAAAAAGTGTGATTAGTGGGCAAAGGGTGAGTATCACCACAGACACATGGACATCTATTCAAAACATAAATTACATGGTTGTCATGACTCACTTTTGGATAGTGATTGGAAGTTACACAAAGAATAATTAGCTTCTCAAAAATCACTAGTCATATCGGTGAAGAAATTGGTAAGATGATTGAGGTTTGTTTGAGAGATTGGGGGATAGAAAAAGTATTTTCGATAGTAGTTGATAATGCATCTTCCAATGATACTGCAATTGATTACTTGAAAAAAAGAATGAGAATTGAAAATACTTTGTTGTTCGATGGGAAATATTTTCATTTGAGATGCGCATGTCATATACTTAACTTGATTGTTAAGGATGGCTTGAAAGAACTTAATTCTTCAATTAAGTCTATCAGAAATGCAGTTATGTTTCTTCATTCTTCCCCTTCTAGATTGAGCAAATTTAGGGAGTTTGCTGTCCTAGCTAAGTTTCCTTGTACGTCAACGGTACCCATGGATGTCAAAACTACGTGGAATTCAACCTATAAAATGCTTGATGTTGCATTGAAGTATAGAAGGATGTTTGAAAGAATGGCCGAAGAATTGTTGCCTTTTATGAAATATTTTCGTGAGAATGATGACAAAGGTAAAGAAAGAATGGGGCCTCCCATTTCTGAGGATTGGGATAATGCAACAGCATTTGTATATTTTCTCAAAAAATTTCATGATGCAACTTTAGAGCTAAGTGCATCAAAAACTCCTACATCTCAATTGATTTATCAATCAATGATTGCCCTACAAATTGAGATTGAGAAAAGTGCGGTGATGATACCAATCAAACTCTTAAAAGGGTTGCAAGTGCAATGAAGGAAAAATTTGACAAGTATTGGGGGGATTGGAATAAAATGAATCACTTGATTTTTATTGCTAATGTCTTGGATCCGAGAAACAAGCTTCAGATGATCAAAGTTAGTGTCAAGAAATTGGGAAATACTACTCAAAAGGTCCAAGAGTTCATTGATCAAGTTAAAAATAACTTGATAACTTTGTGGACAAAGTATAAGGGTGTAAATGATAAATTGATTAGTGGGAAGCAAAATATTCTCTTGGAGTGTGATGATGGAGACTGTACTAGTAGAGGTGGTGGTGGTTATTGTGATGAATTGTTCAATGATGTGGAAGCACAAAATGAAGAAGAACAACTTCAACAAATATCCAATGAAGTGGATAAATACCTAGCCGATGAGATCGAGAAGCGATCTAATCCCACTTTCAATCTTTTAGAATGGTGGAAAGGAAGTGAAACTAGGTATCCAATCCTCTCATTCATTGCAAAAGATATATTTGCAATTCCAAGCTCGACGGTTGCTAGTGAATCTGCTTTTAGCTTGGGTAAAAGGGTTGTGGATCCTTTTCGGACTAGTTTGAGTCCAAAAATGGTAGAGGCATTGGTATGCACCAATGATTGGCTCAAAGCGGAAGATTTCAGTTTATATAAGGATCCAACTGATGATGACCTTGAATTGTATAAGGAAATCGAAGAAATTGAAAAGAGTAAGAGTTTCTTTATTTTATTAAGTTTTTTTATTTTTATTTATGTTAATTCAAAATGAAATATATTAACATTTTGTGTTTTTTTTACAGATGTAAAAATCACTCCGATATCCACCTTGTCAGTTATATAACATGGAAAGTAAGATTATATTTTTATGCACTTATTTCTTGCTTACTTGTAGATAGTCATCGCTATCGTCGGCTATAGGTGTAGGGTTTTTCCGAGAATGCTTTATTAAGTTTGTTTGTTGGTATGTATTTTGTATTGGTTGGAGGCATTGCAATACTATTGACTTTAGCTGTGCTATTTCTTCTTTCTCTGCTCCTTCTACATTTTTAAATTTTGTTCTCTACATTTAGAAAGTTCGGTTTGTAGACATCTAGCATATGTTGCCACTTACTCTGTTGCTCATCATATCTTACATGAAAGTCGCTAGTGAGATTCCTTCGCCCTTCTTGCACAAGTCGTGATCAAGCTACTAATGTTTGCATCAACATTTTATACTGCATCGAAAGTTACGTACTACATCATTAAACTATTTTTCCCCATTTATTGGTCGTTAAATGATATGTGGAAACTTATTAACTACACCTACTTGGCTTGATCCGCATGAAAAGTGGAATCATAAGTGTTTTGGAGTCTCTTCAATGGTGCTTGCTTATGATGATGCCTTTTGTTTTATTTTTGTTTTAAGCCCGGAGGATCCAGAATGCTCGTTTCGACTTGCTTTTGGCTTGTTCAGAAAGTTCTCATATTTGGCCTATCCAAATTCGATACTTGTCAAGATCATCACCGAGAGGAGGATACTTTTCTCCTTAGTATCTTGCTTTCGATTTAATAATGACGTTTGTTTTGTCAAATGTAACGCGGTAATATAATAAAATGGACCAGTATTACTTGATGTATTGTATTAGTGAATTTCGCACCTTTTCTCGTGTAACTTCTTTCAATAACATTTTAGCAATTCAGTAATTTTGGTAATTTCGGTGATTTTCGATAATTCGTAATTATCGGTAATTTCGCAATTTTCGGTAATTTCGGTAATTTCGATACCAATTTCGGTATGGTATACCGTAAAAATCGGTCACGGTAACGGTATGAAATTTTATCATACCGTAATCTTGATATCTGACTCTCAGATGCCAAACGGTTCGATCAGATCGGTATGAAAATTTTCATACCGTAATTTTCGATACAGATACCTGACGGCAAAAAATTTCGTATACCGCATCGACCCATCCCTACTCCCATCTAATTACTTATTTTATTAATTAATTAATTTCCAAATTCAATTTTCATTGTGTTATTGATTTGTGGATTTGAATGTGGAATTGTGGATTTGAACTTTATGATTTATGAATTTGTTAGTGATATTTTCGTGTTTTTGAAATGCTTGGTTTTATGGGTCGGGTGGTCCATGGGTAGTCCATGGTGGCGGTGGCGGATACTCGTCGGGTGACGGGTTCATGGTATCCGCCAACCCGCGGGTCATGGTATGGTGGGAATCTCCCACCGTCGCGGACGGTCGCAGTGGGATCATTTTCGGCACGGAGTGGTTTGGCACTATCCGTGCCTGCCCCACCCGATGCCATCCCTAGTTTCACCCTAATTATTAGAAAATTGAATTAATAACTAATTATTAGAAATTTTGGAAATTGAAAATTAAAATAATACAAATCGAAAATATAAACTGGAAATTGAATTAATTTCCTATCTCCGGTCGACAAACGCTGTCTCCGGCCGAGGAAGGCTTTCTCCGCTCGAGCTGGAGAAGCCTTCCTCGACGGAGATAGGAAATTAGTTCAATTTCGGATATAATTTGTTGTTTTCGGTCGACAAACGTTGTCTCCGGTCGAGGAAGGCTTCTCTCCGCTCGAGCGAAATTCGTTGTCTCCGGTCGAAATTCGTTGTCTCCGGTCGATCGAAAACAATACTTCTCGACGGAAACTTCATTTTAACAAGTAACATGTATATATTGAACAAAATACGATTTTGGCCTTTACCTCCGGATTTCGGTTGTTCTTCACGAGCGGAAAGAAATGAAAATTCGCAATACCGACCGGAGAGTTGGTTTAGTCGATCAAATCACATTTTGGACTTAAATCTCAAGTTTTAAACAATTTTCCGTAATGAATCACTTACCTTGTTTGAGAAAATTTATGTGCTTCAATTCTCTTCTTCTTCTCTCTTGACCAAAGCTAGAGTTTCTTCTCCAAAAATTCAAATTTTTCTTCTCTACTCTCTGCTAACAACAGCTTCTATTTTGATAATGAAGTAAATAATGAAGAAAATAATTGATATGCTTGTAAAATGAATCCAATTCGAACAATTTATTAGGCCATGTGCATTAAAAATCTGCTCTCCCTCTGCCATTTTGACCGAAAAGAAAAAAAAAAAAAAGGAGAATCTATTGTCCAATCACCCTTTTACTTTTACAAGTTTCGAACATAATATGACAAAGAAGACAAAGACTGCAAATTTCAGAATTTTTGACTGTTTTGATTCAAAAAATATTTTTTTAATAGAATGGGTATAGGTTGTACACAATTTTACAAATGGGTATGAGCTGTACCATTTTTATCAAAGTTGGATATATAAGTTGGGGTCCCTTCTATTATTATGGTTTTGGTTCTGTGTTATTGCCATTGTTTCATCTGTTGCCTGCTCTTTTCAAACCCTACATTCCAGTTTATTAATGAGTGTATTTGTTCAATTGTTAATGTGACATACTACATTGAGCATCCCATATGAATAAATGGCAGGTTTTTTGATCCCATGTCTTATTTTTTCCTCTCTTAGAAGCAAGCTCCTTGTTCTTGAAATTTGTTGGGACATGGTCGGTGTATGTGAAAGAAGAAGTTTGTTTACATCTCTTGACATATTGTTTGTATCGAGCGCTGAATCTATACATCAAATCACGTCTTAATAGATATTAACATGAAATTTCTAGTCTCAAGAAATGGATAATATGATTAAGAAAATTTTAAGAAATATTTGAGAGATAATCAAGCCCAGAGGAAGCAGATAAGTTGTTATTGGGCATGGAGCCGGAATTATTTCAAATGCAGGCGATAAAAAAGTTATCGAACCATTTCCTTGTTGGGCCAATTTGAGGATAATTGAAACAAAGTGGGCTCAGACTTACAGTGGGCCAGATACCTAAATTTGTGGAAACTGATCTTTGATTTTGGTAATAAAAAGTCGCTTGTTTATAATACAACAAAAAGTAAAACAAAAAGTAAAAGAATACAAAAAATCAACCAAGTATATATCATTTCCCTAAATAAAGAGAATTTGAAGTCAGTGTGAAAATACAATAAAGGAATTTCGCAGTTATATAGATTAATGAATATCTATAACATGTCTTGCATGTATTTGTAGTAGATGAGCAGTCTGCACATAATGAGTCATGGAACAACTTTATTT
This sequence comes from Salvia rosmarinus, assembly GCA_036937905.1. Taxonomy (NCBI): domain Eukaryota; kingdom Viridiplantae; phylum Streptophyta; class Magnoliopsida; order Lamiales; family Lamiaceae; genus Salvia; species Salvia rosmarinus. Next base: position 21,316,603 of record CM072821.1, read on the forward strand.
AGGAGCCAATGCCAAATTACTATATGTAATAAGACAATGTAGTCAGTCACTCATTTTGACAGTTATGCGTTGTATATAAACATTTCTCTAGTTATTACATTTTTAAACATAAAAAAGTGGCTAATGTAGTGGTGAAACGTGTCTCCATTTAGGCGACGTTTTAGTTTCATGGGTCAACTTGTGGTGGATTAGTGTTGCCACTGAAACTGGCTTTGCAAGTGACCTTTTCTTAATTTGAGTGAGACGAAACTCTCATTTTCAGACGCTATTGAAAGCTACATATGTAAAGTGTTCGTACCCATAGGCGGATCTAGGGGTAGCTGCACCGAGCTCCAGTCCAATGCAACCCCCAAATTTTTTCTTCTGTTTATGTATTATATTAAGTCCAATTTAAAATTAGCTCAATCCAAAATAATTAAAAAATTAAAACAAAATTGTTATTGTTGGATTTTCTTATATTTTGACCCATTAGAAAAGCCCATAAGAAGGTTATAAGAATGAATTGGTCAACCACCATTTTGAAGGATAAATCAAGTAGCCAAAATAGAAAAATTGTAATATTTTTTTTCTCTTCGGATTTTCGGTCAGCAACTTTAAAAATTCCGTTTTCGGGATTGAACCGTTAGATCATCGTGATTTTGGACGAAGCTTCATAGCATCCGGGCCAACGTTTTGGACGATGGAGATCGGATTTTGAGTTTCAAGGTCGGGTTTTGTCGATCTGAATAGAGGAGAATTTCGTAATATTTTTTTCGATATTTGCTCGATTTTGATTCCATATATCTTGATGTGCTTTTTTCGAGTATATGATATTTTGTATGCCTCTAATATAATTTAGAGAAGATTGTGTACAGTTCCATTGTTGATTATAGTGGATTTAAACGACTCTAGTAGTCCCGTGATTTTTTTCCTCTCTTTCATTTTAAGAGTTTTTCCATGCTAAAATTTTGTGTCTCCTTATTGTTGTGTGCCTACTATTTTGAACGCATATATTGATGCTTTTGGAATACCCTATTTGTCTGAATCCTCAAAGGTTCATACGAGTCGGGAAAATTAGCCAAGCAAAGGTGTCATATTCTTCCTCAGCGCTGCATCTGCTCAAGTGTTTGCTGATATTGCTCTCTGCCCATTCGAAGCTGTCAAAGTTCAAGTACAATCGCAGCCAAATTTTGTCAGTGATTTGGTTGATGGATTTCTTAAAGTTTACGTTAAAGAAGAGTTTATATTGAAAGAAATTATATTAAAAATATAAATATAAACTCAAGTATTGATGGATTTTGTATATTGAAATCTCGCAAGACAACTTATGAAAATATAGAAATATTTTAGCATTTATGATATTTAATACTCCGAAGTATTTATTTTTAGCCCACCCCATCATCAACTTCTGGATCCGCCCCTGTTTGTACCGTTACTGATTAATTGAGGAGCCTTGCGAATATAGCTTAGTCCATAGAGTAATAATCTCTTCATTGAAAGACGATGAATAGAATTCAACCAAAATTTTCGAGATTGAAATACATTGCATCAATATAAGAAAAACTCAAAAGGTTCATTTTAGTTTAATAGCGTATGACTATGATTAATATCATTTTACATATGTGAAGGGCTTAATTCTTGAGTGAATATTTGGGTATGGAGTGGCATGCTAAGTCACTAGAATAGAGGGCACATAATTTTTCTGTTCTGTTTTTTTAACATCACAAATTTCTATTCTTAAAAGTAATGTAGAGCAAGTATATATATCGATATAGTAGAAGTGGGTCATGAGATCATTTAATATTAGCCACCGTTAATTTGATTTATTTTACATTTTAAAGTGGGCGTTAATAATGAGGTTTGTAATAGGCGCAGATAAACTAAACTTTTTCATATTCAATTTTATTTTATTTTCTTTGTTTTCATGTTTTTATTATATTTTTTATAGTGAGAGTTATATAACTCTAGTTCATTAAGAGGGCCGGGAATGGGGTACATGATTGTTTGATGGAATATAGATGAGTTGTGTGTGTGTGTTGGCCTAGTGTTAGAATGGTTAATGTCCGGGGTCAAAGGTCTCGGGTTCGAGTCCACCGTGATGCGGCCTTTAAATTTCTGTATTAAATTGAAAAAAAAAAGAATATAGATGAGTTGCATAATGGAGTAAGTGGTTTAAAACGTTATCTATTACGTAGCCGAATATATTTATCGACGTCATATCCAAAAGAAATGATAGAACCATTTAGTATTTGTTCGTCTTGTAACGCTGAACTAAAAAAATATTTTTATCATAAAATTTGTATAAAATTGTATGACGTGTCAAGATTTGTTAGACCTAAATCAAAATGATCATATCCAATATTATATCTATTATTTTGATGGTGTTTGGATTCATATATTCACTTCTCATCAAGGGACGTTGCACGAAACTTTCTCTAGTTTTATGATAAATAATTGTTCTTTGTATACTCAGTGCCCCATTATTGAATTAGTTAAGGGATGAGGAATAGGTGATCATTTAGGAGATGTTTACTTTGCATGATTAGATTGGATAGATAAAATTAATTCAATCTAATCAAGTGTTTACTTTTAAGGATTAATATTTGAGGATATCCCAAAGCCCGAGATTATTTTAATCCTTTGAATCGTTCTCCATTAATTTTAATCCAACCAATATAGATAGGATTGAAATAATCCTCCAAATAAAGTGAGAATTATTTATCACAATTTTAATCATTCGCTAATCATTTGTAGTAAACAAAGGATTGATAGATAAAATTATCTTATCACACATTTAATCTATCAAATAGTCAATCCTTCAAGATGCTAATCATGAAAAGTAAACACAGTAATTTATGTGTCTACCAATCTAGTACGAAACGAAACTAGGGTCGCGTCAGTCTATGCCTAAAGTCAAGGTGAAAAAAGTTGATAGATTAAGACATTTCATAGTAGTAATGGAGTCATAGACTCATAATCAATTGATGAGGTCTGTTGAAAATGATTCTTGATTTAATCCATATTGAACTAAGCTCCAAAATTATAAGAAGCTGTATCAAGAGGGTGTCTTGTGTGTCGAGTCGGATAACGGATTGCAATTTGTTATATGGATTAAGATTCGAAATTCAAATACTAATAAAATTATAGATATCTCACTGGATATGAATGCTAATCTTGATATGGGTTTGTCTGTACCGTGAGACAATTTGAACAAGTTTTCGTACACACACACACACACACACACACACATATATATATATATATATATATAGGGTTAGATCCGATGAACTCATCTTTTGAGAACTTGAGAACTATGCACAATCGTATAAAGTTGATGAATAAACCTATAAAGTTGTGCACAACGAAAACATTTTAAAATTGTTGAACAACAAAATAATTTTAGAAAGTTTTCGTTATGCTAACTTTATACGCTTTGCATCATCTTCAACGCCTTATCGTGGTTCGCGAGTTCGCAAAAGATGTGTTTCATTGATCCATTCCTATATATATATATATATATATATATATATATAGTTAGGTTCAAATGAGAACAACTTTTATTTTAAAACTAAGAACCAAATGAATTTGCTATGAAAGTTGATGAATCCGTTGAGAAAGTTATGAATTCCAAAATTGAAAATTTTCACTCGAGTTCGAATCCCATGAGGCTTAAAATTTATTTTTGGATTCAGTAACTTTCGCAGCGGATTCATCATTTTTCACAATAAATTCATCAATATTTGGTTCTCACGTTCTCACGATAAAAATGATTCTCACATTAATCATTCCCTATATATATATATATATAGAGTTTGGTTCAAATAAGAACCATTCTTATCCTAAAAACTAAGAACCAAATGAATTAGTTATGAAAGTTGATGAATCCGTTGAGAAAGTTAATGAATTCAAAATTTAGAATTTTTACCCGGTTGAATCCCATGAGGAACAAAATTCTATTTTTTGGATTCAAGAACTTTCCAAATGGATTCATCAACTTTCACCGTGAATTCATCATTTTTGGTTCTCACGTTCTCATGATAAAAATGGTTCTCACGTTAACCTCCCTATATATATATATATATATATAGCAAGATTCAAATAAAAACCGTTTTTAACGTGAGTACTAAGAACCACGAAAATTTGCTATAAACAAAACGAATCCGTTATGAAAGTTAATGCATCCGTTGAAAGAGTTACCGAATCTAAAAAATCGAAAATTTTCACCCAGGTTCGAATCTCATGAAGAACATGAGAGCCATCATCAAAAACAGATGGCTGATCGGCATGTGAGATAAAGGAATCTCACACTCTCCACCACAAGATAAGTGTCGACAAGAGATAAGGGACCCAACGTCACATGCAGATGAGTTGTCAAAGAGAAAAGAATATGAGGCAATGATGCAAGAAATTATAGATTATCAGACCTCTATATAAAGAGAAGAAGAAGAAACCCAGATCGGGGGGATATCATCCAAGCTTTCTTAAAACAAAGAAATAAATTCTTGTAATAGCTTAAGTTTCATCCCTAGTTTTATTTTCTCATGCCTTTTCAGTTCCTTTTTAGTTTTCTAGTATATGCGTATAGGAATATGGGCTAACCATAGGTAGCTAAACAATTTAGTCTTCTCCCAAAAGGAGATATACTCATTTATTAAATATATTATATTTCCTCAATAAAAGTTCGGCTTTTGTCGGACTATTCTCATATCTCTTATAAAAATCTTCTTCCATTAAATCGACTAAGTGCTCTACGTCCCGAGTAGGAAACAAACGAGAGTTGTGCTGTGTGCTGCTGAAGGAGTTTGTCGAAGAGAATTCCATCGGTTGTGATCGTGTGGTTGGTTCAAGCCCGTGAAAATCTCACAACCCGAGGAACACGACCCGGCATTATTCCGATCAAAAAGATACAAAGTCGACACACAATTGATTATTTTTATAGTTATATAGAAACATGTTGGGTCTGATAAAAATATATGATTTATTTCCATAATGAATGTGGAATGGTTGTAACAAAGTAAAATATGACCAATTGTGAATTGAAAGATGGTTTGATCTAAAAAGTATAAAATGGTTTAATTTGAACTATCGATTTTGTATCAATTATTTTTCATCCATCTATCGGCTTCAAAAAAAATTGTCGTGGTTTGCTGGGTTGCCACGGTGTATATCAGGCTACGTTGAATAGTTAAATACATCATGGCAATCAGGCGAGCCGCATCAACTTTCCAGAGCCAAAAAACAGATAGAGGTAGAATTGATACAAAATTGATAGTTTAAGATTTAAATTTTTTTTTCAATAATTCAAAATATAATTGATAGTAGTGCCAAAATAGTTTCGAATTTAAAGTGATATTTATTCTAACTAGTTAAAATGCAATTTCGTTACTATGATTATTATAGTCATAATCTTTATTTTGTACGGATTACCAATTTTATTTCATATACTTCACACCGTTCTTTAATGAAAATTGTATAGCGATATATAATGATGATTTAGTTCGTTTTTATACATATATAATTCCTCTAGTTATTATATTTCGACTTCATACTTATATATTCCTAGAAAATGTAAGTTTGCTTGAATCTAAATCTCGATGATCAGTAACACTAAGGAGTGTTTACTTTTCGTGATTAATATTTGAAGGATTGATTATTTGATGAATTAAATGTGTGATAAAATAATTATCACACATTTAGTGTTTACTTTGCATGATTAGCATTTTAAAGGATTGACTATTTGATGGATTAAATGTGTGATAAGATAATTTTTATCTATCAATCCTTTGTTTACTACAAAGGATTAGTGAAGGATTAAGATTGAGATAAATAATTCTCCCTTTATTTGGAGGATTATTTCAATCCTACCTATATTGGTTGGATTAATATTAATGAAGAATAATTCAAAGGATTAAAATAATCTCGGGCTTTGGGATATCCTCAAATATTAATCCTTAAAAGTAAACACTTGATTAGTTTGGATTAATTTTATCTATCCGACCTAATCATGCAAAGTAAACACCTCCGGGTACTAATAGTCATACTTAAGATAATCTGATTATGTCATAAATTCGTCGATCGAGTTGAAAGGCGTTTTATTTCGATCTCAATACTTCACAATCAAATGCAGTTTTTCAAATTTCAGCCATTATGTGTAACCTTTTCCTAGAGCTCTATTTCTTTCTAACAAACCTAGGATCATGAGTGTTGACCTTGACTCTATCTAAGAAATTATTATTACAGTTGACTTCAACGCTTTCTAATAGCAAATTGCATTCATTCAAGAAAGAAACCCGCAAATCATCTAATTCTTCGTTAATCATATGCTAAAAGTCCTTAAATATCCACGTGTTGGCAAGACATTGAAATGAACAAGAAATGCCGTAGTCAGTTTGTGCTCTTTCCTCAAGCCATAATATAATCCCCGACAGCAAATAAAACATGTTCTCTGCAAGAACTCCTTTAGATTTTAGGAAACTTCCTATAAAAATTACCACTGCTCCCAACCAAACCTTGCGTTTTTCGAAGCTCAGTTATTGGCTTGCTTTCTTGATTTTCTCAAACATATATTCATCTTTTATATATCCGTATACAGATTTCTTTTATGGGATTATGTTTTTAAATTTTTGAAAAGCCAATTTTCATAATATTATTGATTTTTGATGATAAGGGCTTCTGCAGGTCGATTCACATATACTAATATCTTATATTACAAGAATAAAGAATCTTTTTTAAATGATTGGTGGTGGATTAAAGCCCCCAATTCAGCCGCTGAATATACATAAATAGCTCTATATTCATGTAAATGGATTTAGGTTTATTCATGTTGCTAATCTAGGTGAAACCCTCGAATTGAAAAGTTCCTGTAATTTTATATAGAGATAGTTGGAAATTTGTCACAAGTATATTTGTCTCTGACGAGAGAAATGATTATCACTACGTATATATTCTTAAGTAATCAAAATTGAACCTTATTGAAATGTATGATGATGATAGACACCGACAACAATGTAATTCATCACTATTATATCTTTTTGTGATAAAGTAAACGATTGTCACTAAAAGCAGTTTTTCTTGTAGTGTCCATAGTATTTTTTTGTAATTCTATCACTGCAGTACATGTTCTGGATAAAGGTTATATACACCCATAATCCTGCCAAGTGGGATCTACATTATTAAGATGTTTGATGATCCCAAACTTTGCTGCAGGTATGTTTTCACAATGTACTGTAGCCTTGTCTAAGTGCAAGAAGAAGACATGCTAGAGAATCATTGAACCATGATGCAATTTTTTAACTGCACGGAATTAGTGTTGTTTGGAATCTTAGGACTTAGGTACATTCCTACAAAATTATAGTTGTGTCTGTAAATGACTCCAGACAGTAATCAGCGTAATTATTGCCGACATTCAAGATTTTAAGGATCCTTCAAAAACAAATTACGCCGCTAATTATAAAAGATTATAAATAAAAGTTTGCCATGTTATGCCAATTCTGTGAAGCCCATTTCTCTTTCTGAATATTATAAGTGCCTCTTCTGTGGCATGTAATGGGCTTCTAATTAGCAGACTGTTTCGCTCAGTTTTAAAACTTATGTCCCATGTGCTCTTGTTTTGACTATGTATAGTTAATTCTATGAACTTTGATTGTTCTGCAACGATGTCTCAATTTTTTATTTTTTATTTTCAATTAATGGTAAAAGATCAGATTTTTTTTATATATCGAATGTCGGAGTATTTTTGTAAAACACGTCAAATTAAGTTTATATTATAGATTGGTAATAACTAAATTTTATGTGAGTTTTGATTGTTTCCTTTTAATTGGATGCATCATATATACATTCCTACAAATAATGCAGAGTACGTCAAAGGACACTACATCTCCACATAATTCGCTATTTTTCAAAATATCGGATTAAGGTACGGAATGAAAGATTAAGATTAATATATGCAAAAAATAAAATAAAATCATAGTGATACTTTAAAATGGAGATAACGTTGTCAGATAATGTCCCTTGGCTGCTAAAGTGAATCCTTAAATGGAATTGGATCTATGATAAGATGCATCGCACAACCTCTTCACCATCATGGATTACGTATAGTGTAGTACACCCAATTGTTTCATGTCTGAAGCACGCACACACTGAAATACATATATAAAAAGAACGATATATATATACATAGTAGATGGAATGTGTGAGGGAAAGCAAAATGAAAGTAGTTTGGAAAAATGGGAAACTTGTTTGTTTTTTTTGAAGAAAGACACTATTATTACTTTACGTAATTGATATAGTCAAGAAGGCTTATCTTCAATCCCAATCGTCTACTTGAATTAGAAAATGAGTGAAAGATCTCCCACCCAATTATGTCGCGCAATCCTCATTTACCCTAAACCAAACACAAACTCATTGGACTCATGATTAGATGCCCCATCTCCACCTATGCTCACTCACCATTATAAATATACAATAATTTAATACAAAAATCAAATCATTAATTATCTATATAAATTAATGTTTCAGGGTGAAATGTACTCATAAAATTATTAATTTATAAACCGACGACAAGGTGCTCTTTTTGCTGCCTTTATTGGAGGCAGCAGCCCTTTGATTCCCTTCTCAACCTCTCTCTAGTATATACAGAGTATATACTTAATTAATTGGGACAATTAATTGGACTTCTACTCCTTCCCCCTCACTATGTGTATTTGTGTGTGTTTATGAGTATATATAAGTCTAAAATCTACCTCAGCCACTCACAGCAGCTAACATATACACTTTTTCACTCTATACAAACTATCACTACAAACTTCCAGTTTTATTTAATCCTAATTAGCCATGAATTACGACGCTAACACTTCCCTTAATCTAGGCTTATCATCGAGGAAGAACGGCTTGATCAATCTAGACCTAGTGCTTGACCCCACGTCTCCACTCGCCGCCGCTGAGCCCGCCGATCAGCGCGTCTTCTCCTGCAACTACTGCCGGAGGAAATTCTACAGCTCTCAGGCCCTCGGCGGCCACCAAAATGCTCACAAACTGAGAGGACTCTGGCCAAGAAGAGCAGGGAGCTGAGCTCGCCGTCGCCGGTGAGGGCGGACTCGGGCTCGAGCCTGCGGGCAGGGACGGTGCAGGGCCCGGCGGGCCGGATGCGGGCGAGAGTTGAGTTATGGCAATATTGGTTGGACTAATGGTGAATATAATGATAGAGATGAAAGTTTTGATCATCTTCATCATCATCATCAAGAAGAGCTCGGCCACCTTGATTTGTCTTTGAGGCTTTGAGTTTTTGCTATTAATTCGTGTCCGTTTAGATGATTTGTGGGATTTTGGAGCGGTTAATTAAGAATTAATCTTTGTTAAGATTATTAATTATTTGTATGGTTTAGAATTTATCCATGCCGTGAAAAATTATGATCAGATTTAAGGGCGACCATATATAATGATTATTCTTTGCTATTTTTAGGAGTAGTGAAATCGAATGCGAAGATTAGTTGATATGCTTATGACTAACATTCATCATATTTTTGTAGGGATTCATTAATCGTGTGCGTGTGCATAATTTAGTTGATTAAATTAAAATGAAATATGGGAGTAAAATATATTTAGGATCGCAATAGAGCAAATTTGAGTAAAATTAATCGTAAGAAGCATGTATTCAAGCTCCGTAATCAAGTTCTCTGAGAAACTATGGTAATTATGTGCTTCTACATATACCTACCGTAAGTTTCCTAAAGATAATTCTCCCCATTCTTTTCTGAGTTTCTTCCTTAATTTTTTTTTTTTTTATTTCAACGCAATTTTACTCTTTATACGTGTTTATATAACTACTGCCATCGATAATCCTTAGTTATCTGAAATAATATCGTGTTTCGTAATTGAAAAAAATAAAAGGTTTTCTCTCAAGAAAAACAAAGTCATTGGAAAACTACGAATTCGGACAAATATTATTACTATTATGTTTTTCGACGACATTATTATTATTATTATTATTATTATTATTATTATTATTATTATTATTATTATTATTATTATTATTATTATTATTATTATTATTATTATTATTAAAAAATCGTTTCCTCAAATGATGGCAGTGATGCATATAGATAAAGTGCATGTGTGTATAGGGATGTCAATTTAACCCGAAATTCATGGATTAATCCGAATACACCGACAATTCGATAAAGTTAGGGCTGTAATTTTCTAACAAAAAAAAAAAATCAACCCAAATGATCCGAACGAATGGCCCGACAACCCTATAGGATTGACCTGAACCCAAATGGGCTGGCCCAAAACCGAATAGATTGATCCGATTAATTGAAATTTTCATTGTTATATGATCTTCAAACTTCATTACTTGTTTTTGAAAGTTAGTGTAATAATATTTTTTTCAAATACTTGTGAAATATGTTTTGGTTTAATATTCGAAGTTATCATATTATTTCTTTGTCTTTTAACGATTGGTACAAAATAATTTTTTTATAAACACATAATTATAAAAAATATATATGTATATGTTATTATTTTCATAAGCTTTCTGACCCGATTAGCCCGATGGGTTAGTCCGAAACCTGATAATTTAGGGTTATAGTTTAAAATTTCTAACATGAAAACATATCAACCCGAATAATCAAAACCGAATAACCTGACCCGAGAGGGTTGACTCAAACACAAAACATAACAAGTTGACCCGATTAGCATCCCTATGTGTGTATGACTTTCTTCCGCACTTCATATTCTTTTGGTACGAAAATTAACACAAGTATGATAACAATTGAGATATAGATGAAAATTAAAAGAAGTTCCTTCCATAACTAATGCGGTTTCTTTTAATTATTATACCATGATTTTAAAACGTCAAAGACTCAGAGTTTATTCGTAAAGATAGGTAAATGGTTTATTATAACCATCGACACTCTAAAGCATGATCACTAGGATTGCATTAGATCATACGCTATATATACACATTATGTACGTTCAATATTTGTTGGGAAATTATTGAAAATATTCGACTGCAAAATAGAAAATGCAATTTAGTGGAACTCTGGCTGTAGGAGCTGATCGTGGTGTGTTTTGTTATTGTTCAGATCCTCACAACTCAAATCTTGTAGATGCAACGAGATATTCCATCTTAAAAGGTCTGCATATAATTTGACAACTAAGTCATCCTATATGGGGGAAACTTTTATCATTGTTGTTATTATTTTATTATTGAATAAAATAAATAATGAATGAAAAAGGAATATAAGCCCAAATATAACTTATTTTTTATTTAATTTTTTTGGTTTAAACTACAAAATGGTGAGGTGAATGGTCGAAGCAGATCCAAAATACTCAACTTTACCAGAGTCTTTTGAATTTTTGAAGAAGCCATAGTTTCAATAATTTTATTTTCCGAAAAAATTTGTGAACCATACATTAATTAGGTTTATTTAATGTTGAACCTAACCTCGTCTTGGAGACCTATTCTGGATCCGGCTCACTGTACGGCAATATTACTCAATATATACATAGGGGTGTAATCGAATCGAGCCGAGCCGAACACCATCGTGCTCAAGCTTGGTTTGTTTCGTATCGAGCCGAGTCTCGAATCTTATTTATAGAATATTTCGAGCTCACGAGCTTATTCGATCTTTAGTCGAACCCAAACAAACTTTCCAAATTTATATATATGTTTAGAATATTAGTTATTATATTTAAAAAATAAATTATTTTATCCACAATAACATAATATATTTATTGATTTCTTATAACAAATAAAAGTAGTTAAGAGATTTAACATAATAATTACTAATTATAGAAATAAATTTATTGTATCTAGTTAATAATTTTATATTTTTAAGTTAAATCGGTTAACGAACTTGTTCACGAGCTAACAAACCGAATACTACCATGCTCAAGCTTGGTTTGTTTAGCTAACGAGCTTCACTAAACAAACTCGAACGAATTTTTATCGAGCCGAGCTCCGAATAGCTCACGAATAGCTTGACTCATTTATAGCCCTATATATACATGTACTTTTAGAATCTTTATTGGCATAAATTAAGCCTAAACCGAGTAATTATTTACTTATCCATAGTAAGTCTTAAATTGGGTGATGTGTATGTTGGATCTAAAATGGGCCCAAAAAATTGACAATTTGAAAATGCACGCCCAACCTTCTAAATAAAAAAAAAGAATAGTATTAAAATATTGTTTATTTGTTTTGTGTGATTTGCAGGTTATTGCGTAGTTATCATACTTGATTTTTTAAGTGTTGTTTACTAGTTCTGTGTGGTTTGCAGGTTATTGCACAGGAACGTGTAGTTTATCCAGTGTGCAGCGAAAGTAGTAGCTGCGGGGAGTGACGGACTCAGAGTGAGGGACAATGGGGGTACTGAACCACTCTGGGTTTTATAAAATTATTAGGTATATATCTATATATATATATGTATGTATTTTAAAATTTAATTATTAAAACGAAACTTTGTTGTGGTGTAGTTTTGATGTTAATATTGATTTTTAAGTTTCCTTCATAAAATATCTACTATATCAATAAAAGAATATTTATATTTAATTTTTGATGATGTTGCGAGTATGAATAATATGATTTTCACATGTATAAGTGTTGCAATGTTTATTCTCTAATGAGAAATATGACATCCTACCATTTGAGCTTTGCGTATTACTATTATGTTATTCTATCATTTTATTATTGTTTATAATGGCGTGTCATGAATCGAAAGATATTTAAATTTTTTATTATCTACATGATGAGAGACTCAAGTTCAAAATTCAACAAAGTTTTATTTGTAGTTCCTTCTTTCTAATTTAGAAGATTGAAAATTAAGATTCATTTTGAATTTTATTATTATTAATTAGGTAGATAATATATTTTATATGAAAACATACGGAGTTTTAATTATATCAGTTATGGAGCTACCCTTCAAACCTCAAAGAATAAAAAAATGTTTCATTTTTATAAGTTGATGGAGCTACCAATCAAACCTCAAAGAATAAAAGAGAATATGAAGTGGTCATGTTTAACTTTAATCTTTTTAATATATTTTAATACAATTTAAATTATGTTAGTTGTATTAAAATTATTATTTATTTCTAATTTTAATTTTAAAATTATTTTATGAATTTATAAAATTATAATTAGTTGGACCCCCTAAATAAAAAATGTGGGTCCATCACCGACGGCTAGTTTTCATGAATTAAAAAGAAAAAGAAAAAAAAAAGGAAAAATAGTTGCATTAACAATGAATTCAGTACTTTTAGTAAATAAATAAAATTATGCCTCTCACATTCTTCCGTTTAATTATAATAACGTGATCCGAATTTCCAGAAATAAATCAATCATAATTTTCAGAAATTGAAGTTTCAATCTGTATACTTTAGAGCGCTGATGATGCATGCATGGGTCTAGGGTCATGAATTGGTCCATGATTTCATAACAAGATAATTTCTTATTCTCCTAACTTTCGAGTGATGCTTCATCGAAAACAAGTAATTCTTTGGATATGACGAATTTGACAAGAAAACGATGAAGAAGTGAGGACTAATGGTTACTGATGGGATATGGCTCGCTTTCGGCCCATCGGCGAGCCCAAACGAGTTGGCCTCGACCCAATGGATCGCTTCTACGCGGTTAAGCCTAAAGCCCAAAGATCCAAACTCTATTCAAGACCAAGTCAAAGGCGAAATTGGGATCCAGGTTATGGAAGGAGATCGTGATCGATTATGGAAGGAGATCGTGATCCCAAAATCGAGGATTCAAGACATCTTTAGAGATCCACAAACATGTATAAATAGAGGTTAAGTCGACGGTAAAAGGGTTAACAACTTATTGAATACTAGAGCTTTTAGATACACTCATTGTAATCCATTATAGTGAAAGTATTGGGGACCATCACCTCCGTGGACGTAGATCTCATTCCCGATCGAACCACGAAAACTCTGTGTGTTCTTTATTTCTTAAATCTCGTATATTAGCATACACAAGATTTATCATTGGCGCCGTGTGGAAAATTCAACAAAAGCTTCGTTTTCTACAACTCAATGGCAAGAACTCGTGCAAACGCTTAGTACTGTCGGGTGAGCTGGCAACAACCGCTACCGAGGATGGTCAGTAGTCACGCCGCGCCGCTGAAAGGGGATTGCGGACGCCACCGGCAACAACACGAGGGTTACATGGAGAACATTCCATACACCTCGGGATCGCCGCCTAACGAAGAGGAAAATGCCGACCTCAATACCGGTGAATGCAGGCGGTTCACCGATCTCATGAGGTCCTCGCCAAGCCGTATCCGAATTCCTCAATGCCAATCTCGTCCAATTCCGTAGTTTCTCAACCGGAGGACAAACGGAGCGGGCACCTCAAGAGCGCCTGAATCGGTGGTTACGGGCGCCGAGGTCGCTCGCCCTCCAGTGATCAACGCCACTTCGCGTGATAGCCGAGAACGCGTAAATCGCCCCGTCGTCCAAGTCAATCACCTCGACGGACGATCGCAACCATTCGCCCCCGCCCGCAGAAGTCGCCACCACCTCGCACACCGCCCGTGGAGCCGAGCGACGAGAGAGAGAGGCGGCCGAACTCCCTCGAAGAGACGATAGACGCCGTTACGGTCTCCCACCCTCCGCAGAGAGACGGCAACGAGCCCGGGTTCGACCGCACAAGAGGATCATCTCCTTTTTCCGAGAAATCTTGGACACGCCATTGCCCTCGCGATACATGGGCACCCAACATCGCCGCTACGATGGTCTTGGGGACCTCTCCGACTTCCTTTTCGCCTACACCACCAACATGGCGAATCAAGGAATGGAAGATTTTCATATGTGCAAAATCTTCCCCGAGGTGCCGATATCCAACGCCCGACGTTGGTTCACCCGCCCGCCGTAACAAGATACATCGCTTCAAGGATCTTATGGATCGCTCAAATGGCGCTTCTACCGTAAGATGCCACATCGCAACCGTCGTCCGACCGCCACTATCCGCCAGGACGGACGAGACGATGTCTAATTTCGTCTCGTGGTTTATCAAGGAGTCCTCAAAATTGATGAAAGTAACGATATTTACATCATCAATGCGTCAAGAACGGATTCACCAGCGCCCGAATAAAGAGATCACTAGAGAAAAGTCAAGACGGCGAGTCGCCTGACTCGGGTCGACAACTATGTCAAAGGGGACAAGTCAGATCGCAAGAAGAGGGAGACCTGGGATGAGCAGAAGGTTGAAAGGAAGAGGCCAGACGACCGAGGAAGAGGCACTGATCGTCGAAGTGCCTTCGACAGGATCAAGAAAGGCTCGATGGAATCCAGACTGGGACCTCGGCCAAACCCTGGTGGCAATGCACCTCATCTGCTCAAATCGAGGGCGGAAATATTTGAGCTCCACGCTGAGCTCTTCCCGAAACCCCCTCCCATGAAAGGAGGATCCAAGAAGAGGTCGACGGAGAAGTATTGTGATTATCACCAAGGGTATGGTCATAATACCGAAGATTACAGAAACTTGAGCTCGCAGATCGACGAGCTCATCAAAGGAGGAGCGCTCAAGAAGTACCTCGGCCGACCTGGGCCGGGGAATAAGAAGCGCAGAGCAAAGAATGGAGGTGGTAACAACTGCGGGCTGACCTCGACGACGACCCAACCTGAAGATGACGAGGACGATGGTCCCAATGCTATGGAGCAAGTCTACGCCATTACCGGACTGTCCCTAGGAACGACGAGGTCGTCGTTGAAAACGAAGTTTGGAGACCCAATTCCCCGAGGAGCCAAAAATAAACGACTCCGGGACGGTGAGAACATCGAGTTCTCCAATGATGACCCAGTGCCAAAGATCATGCCCCATCAAGATGCCATTACTATACAAGCCGTGGTGGGCAACAAGAACGTCCACAGAGTCTACATTGACATCGGAGCCTCTGTCAGCATTATCTTCCGTAGTCGCCTGACAAACTTGAGGTCGGAGGATCCAAATACACCCCGCACCATCCAAACTCCGGAGCTTCACTCAGAGATACCCAACCAGGCGTTATCACCCTTCCGGTCACGGTGGGACGTGCCCCCAAGTCGGTCACCAAGGCTATCCAGCTTCTTGGTCCGAGCCCCTCCATACAACATCATCCCGGGAGAGATCGGCTCACGCCACCAAGGCCGCCGCTCGGTCTACCACCTCACCATCAAGATACCCACCCGGTGGAGTGCTAAGCATCCAGGTGACCAAACGCAGCCTAAGGAATGCCTATGAGTCTCAACCTGTGACGTGGCCTTACCTCGTGCCTAGCAACTACATGTAAACCTTAGAAGCTGCCACCCGGACGCTCTAACCGACGACCTCCACTATACGATGACGACCCTTCCAAGGTCGCCAAGGTCGGCACCTGTGGTCCAATCGATATTCACACAAGACGTCGTGCACTCGAGGGAATACAGGACGTGTTCGCATGGTCCCCACTCGACATGATCGAGTGTCACCCGAGCTCATCACTCACCGCTCAACATCGACCCGGCAACCAAACCGATTCGGCGGAAGAAAAGAGGGTTTTGGCAGAAAGCAGCCAGTCATAAGAGACGAGGTGACCCAACTCTAAGAGGCCAAAATCCTATTCGAGGTCATTACCCGACCGGATGGCTAATCCGGCCAGGGTCGAAACCGGGAGGGTTGGCGATGTGTCGACTATACCGACCTCAACAAACACCGCCCAAAGGATTGTTACCTCCCCGATATCGACAAGAAAGTGGAGGCACCTGGTGGGCCACGAAATCTTGACTTCCTGGACCTGTACAAAGGGTATCACCAAGTCCTGATGAGTAAGGAGGATGCTCCAAAAACGGCGTTCATCATCGATTTCGGTGTCTTCGCATCAAAATGCCCTTCGCCCGAAAATGGAGCTACCTATCAACGGATGGTGGACGAATATTCAGGATCATATCGGAAGATCGTCGAGGTCTACGCCGACGACATCATGGTTAAGAGCCAAAATGTAAAGTTGCGCCGACGACCTCAAGACTATCCTCCAACTCCTCAGGTTGGCCAACCTCAAGCTCAACCCTCAAAAGTGCACGCTCATGGTAAAGACGGAAAATTCTTGGGATCTTTGGGTTTCCCAAGAAGGCTTGAAGGCCAATCCCACTAGGTGAAGACGATACTTGACATGCATCAAGACAATCCGTGAGATCCATAAACTCACCGGATGCTTGGCCGCCTCAGCAGATTCCTATCCCGGCCGCGAGAATAACTTCCTTCTTCAAGATCTTGAGAAGAGCCTCGGACTTCGCTTGGAAGGAAGAACACCATGTCGCCTTCACCCAACTGGAAGAGTACTCGCCGACCGCCCACACCGTCCGCCACGGGAAAGCGAGCTCCTCTCTTTATACCGCCACCCCTGACGAGGTAATCAGCAGGGCATGGTGCGAGATGAGATCGGCCGACAGCTCCTATCTACTTCATCACCGAGCTCTCAAAGGATCGGAGACTAGGTATACCAACTTCAAAAATTAGCGTTGGCATGGTGAACGCCAAGTTTACGCCTTCGACCTTATTTCCAAGCCCATTCAATTCGTGTTCGACCGACTTACCCTTGAGACAAGTCTTGTCAAAACCGTAATCATCGCAGATATAACAAGTGGGCATCGGAGCTCGACGAGCATGACATCTTATACTCACCCGCACCGCCATAAAGGGGCAAGCTCTAGGCGATTTCACGGTCGAGGTGAGGTTTACCGAGGTCAACCCCGCCAAAGAGATCACCCGACCCCACTCACAACGGATGAACCTATCCTCGACCTACACCGAGGGCTCATGGCGGATGTACATGGATGGAGCTCAGTGCAAAACGGTAGCGGAGCAGCATCTGCTCCTCGCCCGAAAAATCAAGAGGTACCGACCGACTTACCTTGAGATAAGTCTTGTCAAAACCGTAATCATCGTATGATAACCAGTGGGCACTGAGCTCTCGGCATACGACATCTTATACTCACCTGCACCGCCATAAAGGGGCAAGCTCTAGCCGATTTCTGGTCGAGGCGAGGTTTACCGAGGTCAACCCCGCCAAAGAGATCACTCGACCCCCACTCTCACAACGGAGGAACCTATCCTTGACCTACCTGAGGGCTGTTGGCAGATGTACGTGGATGGAGCTTCGTGCGGGTAGCGGAGCAGGCATCTTGCTCCTCGGCCCGAAAAATCAAGAGGTAACCTATGCACTTCGGTTTACCTTCCCGACCACAAATAACGAGGTGGAATATGAAGCCCTTATCTCGGGACTCCGTCTCGCAAAGGAATTGAAAGTGGAGAAGATCCAAATCTTTGGAGATTCCCAGGTCGTGGTAAACCATGTCTTAGGCAAATACGAGGCCAAAGAGGATCGAATGAAGCAATACTTTGAGAAGGCTAAGAAGATGCTGACCTCATTTAGGCATTCCACTATTCACCGTATCCCACGAGGGGAAAACTACTGAGCTGACATCCTTAGTAAATTGGCTTCGTCATCAACGAATCCACTAGTGGAGGAGGTTCATTCCAGAAGCATTACGGAGCCCCACATCGGCATCATCACTGAGATTGAGCCGAACTGGATGTCTTCCATAAAGGCATATCTGGAAGAAGGTGTACTACCCCAAGATCGGCTCGAAGCCAAAAAGATGATGGTCAAGTCCCAAAAGTACCTCGTGCATGAATGCATTCTCACAGAAATCCTACCTTCAACCACCCCGAGACGCCTGGGTCAAGAGGCGGACTATGTACTAAACGAGATTCACATGGGATCTTGTGGAAGCCACATCGGATCACGAGCTCTCTCAAAGAAGACGCTGAGATCATGGTATTACTGGCCCACCCTCATCCAAGATTCGGCCGAGCTCGTCCAAAAGTGCCCGAAGTGTCAGCTTCACGCCACAGTCAAGAAGCTACCACAGACCGACCTCGTGAGCCTTCGTAGTCCTCGCCTTCATGCAATGGGGAATAGACATCGTTGGCCCTTCGACCGAGCACCGTGTCACTCCGATACTTGGTCATAGCCATAGACTACTTCACAAAATGGGTCAAGTTTTGAGCTCTTCAAACCTCACGAGCGAATGATTGAGACATCGTGTGGAAAACATAGTTTGCCGCCGCATACCACATGTCTCGATCTTGGACAACGGCACCCAGCTCGTCGATAGAAACTTCAAGGAATGGTGTGAAGGGCTCCAGATCAAACAACAGTTCACCTCGGTTGCACACCCACAGCGAATGGTCGATCAAGTGACAAACCACACGATCGTCCAAGGATTAAAAAAGAGGTTAGACCGAGCTAAAGGTGACTGGGTTGAGAGTCTCCCTCAAGTCCTCTGGTCCTATAGAACGACACCTCGGACTTCGCACGGAGAAACACCCTTCAGC
Organism: Salvia rosmarinus; assembly: GCA_036937905.1. Lineage (NCBI taxonomy): Eukaryota > Viridiplantae > Streptophyta > Magnoliopsida > Lamiales > Lamiaceae > Salvia > Salvia rosmarinus. Next base: position 21,335,942 of record CM072821.1, read on the forward strand.
CTAGTCTATGATACCGAGGCTGTCATACCAGCTGAGATCGGTGCACCGAGCCCACGTATTCTTCACTTCGACCAGCTCGATAACGAGAAGAACCTACGGGTCAACCTTAATACTCTAGAGGAAAAACGTGAGCTCACCTTCATCAATGAAGCCAAGTACAAGTGCCAGGTCGCAAGGTACTACAACAAGAGGGTAAAGGCCTCTACACTCCAAGTAGGCGACCTCTTCCTGCGAAACAATGAAGCCAATAAAGCCGATCGCCTTAACAAGTTAGATCCGACATGGAAAGGTCCATACCACGCTCACGAGGACCTCGCAAGGGCCTATAAGCTTGCTCACCTATCCGTGCACTTATTCCCCGAACTCGCATATCACTCATTTGAGGAAGTATTTTACATAGCTTTGATTTCGTGATCGGCATCATGTTAGCCTTCTTTCGCTCCAAGTGCGATGTTATTTACTTATCAATAAAACACTTGTTTTCTAATGAGTATTTCACTGCCTCATCTTATATTTATGTGAACATCCATTCGGATAAAACACAATTAACCTTCAAAAGGGACGCCTTGCGAAGATGGCACATATAGATAACTCATTAACTTGAACGCTCACGCAAAGCATACAGATTACTCATTAATTTGAACATCTACATGCAAAGCATACCGATAACTTATTAAATTGAACATCTACATGCAAACGACGCCCAGATCGGATCTCGACACATCGTCGCTTAGCGCTCAAAATAAATTTATAACCTATTGCCCATCACAGCGTAGCCGGCCGATAAGTATAGGGTCGATCCCACGAGGAGTTGGTGTAGCAATCTCTGATGTCACGATGTCACTTAAAAGGAATGAGAGTAGTGTAATTTTCTTGATCACTATAGGTATGGCTAAAGTAACCTGAAACAAACTAAAAGGGAGTATCAAATAATAAGACGAGTCGGCTTGGGCAACAACTTCGTGAAGACGATTAACACTGATCCTAGGTGCAAAGGTTTTCACTACATGACATGCATCAACGGTTATAAGAGACATACGTCAGGACCTCGTTGTCACGCATCACGCCCACGACGCACCCCTCCAAGTCTATCCTTTCTGTAAAGAAGGCAAGGACACCCTATGCAAACTATCTAACCCGTAATGCCCACGCACGAGGACCCCTCAGTACATGCAAGTCTACAGGCAACGTTATGATCTAGATGGACCCGGTATTGGCAAAGACAGCTGCTAGGACTACTCCAACTCGCCCACACCCGTCGTACTATTTGGGGTGCGGGACACCCGATACCTTAATCCAATTATTACTTGCAACCCTCCCTTACCCACTATGTTATTTGCAACTAACACACCGAGTTTGGTTAAGCTATATATTGCCCAGGACCTAGTGCTTCGGGAACACACGCATGCAGATCGTAATGCCCTACTTAGCCCTCTCGAGTTATATTAATCATGCCCAAACCGTAATAAAAACTTAGCTAGACATAAAATAAACAATCATGCAACAGCTTAATCGAAACCATAATTAAACGAAACAACTTACTATTACTTGAATGAAATAAACCATGAGCCCAAAGTGCCACCCGTAAAACATACGACAAAGTAAATAAAAGTGTTTGCCCAAGGGACTTAATGTATGTGATGGTGATGGTGAACTGATGCTAAGAGTATGAGAGCGAGAGTCGGAGCGAGGAAGAGACGACAAGTCGCGCTTTTCATCCATATATATATAGCCGAGAGAGGTCGACGATGGTAATGGCCCATGGGTGGACAACTGGTATGGTTTTGTTGATCGGCGTCTTTCCTCGCCTGACGGATCCGGGATGATCTCCTCCGGATTTCGTGGGATTTGGCCCACGCCACATCCTTTCCGGATTAGCGAGATTCACCCCATCTCGCGATCTTGCCCATCACCTCTCTCTCTGCTTCTTTCGACCAAGGTTCATCTTCTTCTTCCTTCTTGCCCGCCTCGCCTTCTTTACTCGCTTGCCCAAGAGCTCACCCTTCCGAGATTGAACATGCGGTTTGTAAGCGAGGTCACGCCTGTGGAACAGCCACTGGGTTTGATGCCCCGGGCGCGAGCGAAGTCGCTTGTGCCCCTGGCACAACAGATCTCGATCATCCGCCATGCAAGTTACCACTGCCTTGCCCATTTCGCCCGCCTTGCCCTCAGAAACCGGTGTGTCCTCCCGCACACAAACACAACAAGAAAGACACAAAAGACTCGATCTAGACCTAGACAAGACACAGAAAAAGAGCACAAAACTTGGGCTCGTCACACGCACACACTTTAAACATGGTTGTCCTCAAGCATGCACATGCAATTTGCCCAAGACAACAGAAGAAAGAAAAGACACAAAAAGACACAAAAGGTTAGCACATCTTCACAAGCGGGTTATCTCGGCCAATATAAGCTTCATTAGAACAAACTAGCAATTCAGGTAGACTCCATTCAAGCAACGACCATCAAACAAGTCAAAGTACGAATTTGAGCATATTGGGCATTTTCCTTACCAACACTCTGCACTCTTGTGTATAGGCTAGTGTATACGCACATGACATCTTTCATTTCGACTATGCCATAGTTTATGTTCTCTACTAATAAACGTGCATTTTACACGCTTATTGTTGGTATTTAAAGATGATTTTAGATCAATAAAGTGCTTATGTCTTGGATCTCAATGCTTTTATATATTTTGGAAGATACTACTCTGGGGTTCTTTTTTGGTGTTTTGTAGCTTTTCAGTGATAATCGATGCACAAGGTAAAGATGTAACCAAAGATGATGAATTGATATAAAAATATGGATGTGAAAAGTTTACAATGTTAAACAGCATCTCGATAGGAGTCCATAGGTGCAAACGGATTGCAATTCGGAGTTCGGATACGAGAGAACGAGCTTAAACAAATAAGTCGCAGCAGAGCTAGCGACCACCCTCGCGGCCGCGAGGATAGCCGCGAGAAATTGCCCAGAACGCCCAAACTCGCGACCGAGCTCGAGCTCATGTCATGAGCCCGCCATGAGGCGAGGCGGCTGGGCACAAAATTAGGGCTTTTCTGCACCTATATATATCCCCAAGCTTGCTCCCGCGCCCCTAACCTTCCACAGCCGTATTTTTGGACCTTTTTCTCAGTTTTTTTCATTGTTCTTCATTTATTTTCGATTTAGCTTTGATTTAGATTCATTCTAGTGTTAGTTTTTCATCATTCTACATTAGTTCTATGCATTGTTATCGATTTGGAACGGTTTCGTCCGAAGGAATTGCGTCGTTTTCCCATTTTCCGTTGGGTTTGGATACGAACCCAACCATTGTTCTTCAGACGCTTCCCTACGGGTTTTATCAATTTAGTTTCTGTTTTTATGATTATTTCGTATTTTATTCCGTTATTTATGTCTAGCTAATTTCTGTTCTAATCCTAGGGTTTGCATGATTCTATCCTATATGTTGTGAGTCCTGCTATTGTTATTTACCTTCCAGGCATTGATTCATGATTCTTGGTGCTTATTTATATGTGTTGATTTGATCAATCTTGATGCATATCATAGTTACCGCTAATTACGTAATGCTTTAATTGTCAATCGATCTTGAATGCATGATACGGATAAGCCTCGAGTCGAATCGAGATAGGAACATTCGAGGAAGCATATTCTTTGTGATCCTTTTCGAGTTGCTTATTTTCCTCTAGAGACGTATGATGTAATAGGGAAAATTAGTAATCAACTGTCACAATTGTCGTAACTGAAGTTGTTGGCTACATATGTGATCTTCCATCTTGTCTGGATTAAAACGGTTAATAATAAGCAGGATAAACATACGTTGTGGATAGGATTAGTGCATCCCTGTGGTTAGTCTTTATCTCTTATATTCATCTTTGAGTTTTTATTGCCTTTATTTATTTTCAAGTTGTTACCTTTGCTTTGATTTAGTATCCAAGCCCTAAAACCTTTAAACCATATTCGCTGCTTGATAATGATAAAGGATTAGAGAGTTAGTTACATGTTTTCGGATTGCAATCCGTGGATACGATACGACTTACCATATACATCGCGTTCTTTTCGTGCGATCAAATCTTGTCGATCAAATTTTGGCGCCGTTGCCGGGGATTGTTAAGATCACATAGGAATAATTTGACGATTTGGAGTTATTAATTCAAGTTATATATATTATTATTTATTTATTCTTGTCAAAGTTAAGCTCTCCTTTTTCTCAAGGTAGTTTATGATCACAAGGTCCGGGGACCTCCCGAGCAAAATCTTGACCCGAGATCGAAAATTCTGTGCGAGAAGGAGACGAGAGAAGAAGGCTGCAATGGCGCTAATCCACGTAATCGGGACATTCCTCCCGAGCAAGCCGCACGCATGCTAGCCGATTTCAAGAGATGTTTGCGCCAGATGGCGAATATGGGACTCCTTGTCCTACCCCGCAGACGAGACCTCCGAACTACATGTACCGACCTCCCACCGAACAATTCCAAGGAGGAGGATGGGGCCCAGACGCTGACGCGAATAACTTCGAGTGAAGCCGGCCCTAATCAAGATGGTTCATGGAGCAGCTTGAGGCAGAGTCACCGAGGACCCGAATGCTCATCCGAGACATTCCTCGATATATGTGAAACAATCAAGCAAAATGGGTGCCACAAGATACGATCCGGATGCGCATGTTCGATTCTCTCTCAAGCAGCCAGCCAAAGATTGGTTCAAGAGCTCGGACCGAACCGGGATAGAGCAGGTTGGGGAAACTTTGTGAGAAGTTTCTCTCAAATATTTTCCACCGACGAGCCTTGAAAATTATAGCCGAGGTCTCCCACTTTTGCCAACAAGGAGACGAGTCACTATTCGAGGCATGGGAGAGATTCAGGGGCTTGCTGAGGAAGTGCCCACAACATGGATTCTCCAAAGGGCAGCAGATCACGCAGTTCTACAGTGGACTGACGTTTCATACGAGGAGCATAGTGGATGCGTCAGCAGGGGGATGCCTGTTGAAACGTCATGTAGAGGAGGCTAGCCGCATCATAGAAGAGATGGCGGTAAATAGTTATCAATGGCCCATGGAGAGAACGCCAGTGGTAAAAGTCATGCGAGAGGTTGATTCAAATATGACGATCGATGAAGAAGTTCACCTTCAAGAGCCAAATCGAGACAGAACGCCACCTATGTCAATCGGAGGAATAATGGGGAAACCAGCGCACCATCCGAACAATGTAAATCACCCGAATCGCCGATGCCAACCCCAATAACTTCCAACAACCTCCAAAGCTTCACGTGCGTAATGGTATGATTCAAGAGTCAAGAAGCGTAATTTGGAGGAGATGATCTGCGATTGGTTGTGAGCAACCAACAAATGACGACGAACCGTAATTCATGGCCACACAACAAAACTCGCTCATCAATAGCACTACTCGAAAATTGCACATCCGAATCCACCATGACAGCCATGGGCAAACACTTGAAAATGCTTTGGATAATCGATCGATCCGATGGCGCACGCAGTGAATGCACAACCAAAGACGGGCCAATTTCCGAGTAATGTCTGTGAACCCAAATAATCAAGTGCTTCGCTATCCGGATGAGGAGTGGAAAGCAGATCGACCCACCCGGACGAAGAAGGAGCGATGGAGAAGACCTCGCGACCGAGCTCAGAATCGCGAGCCCTACCGCAGACATCACACATTCACGGTCCGAGGAACACGAGGGTGAAAGAGCGGCCGCAAAGAAAAGAACCTCGCGATCGAGCTCGCGATCATGTCCCGCCGTGAGTGACCACGCAAAGATGCAGGGACGAGCGCGCGCCGCGAGCAGCACGCGGGAAGACGGCCGAACAATGGAGGTCCTAGCGATCGCTTTTCATGATCGCGAGGACGGCCGCGAGGACACCCAGAGTCGAAATTCCGACGATACGCCCCGGCCCGCTTCCAAGTCGGCTAGCTAAGTCGAATATGACGAGGAGTTCGCTCGATTCAAAGAGATATTTCAAAAGTGAATATCAATCTACCTCTCTTTGAAGCGCCCAAACATGCCGGATATGTGAAGTTTCGAAAGATGCATTAGCAAGCAAAAGAAATTGGGTAAATTTGAAAAATTAACCTATCTCGAAGAATGCAGTGCCATCTTACAACGAAGTTGCCTCTGAAGCAGAAAGATCCGGGGAGCTTCACACTCGAGTGCGAGATTGCTGAGCACACATTCCCCAATGTGTTGTGCGATTTGGGAGCAAGCATCAATCTGATGCCGCTGAATGTATTCAACCGTCTGGAGCTAGGGAAGATGAAGCCAACAAAGATCTCATTGATGATGGCTGACAGGTCAGTCACATACCCTAAGGGGATTGTTGAAGATGTGTTGGTAAGAATTCGGGACTTTGTCTTTCCTGCTGATTTTGTTATATTAGACATACCCGAATTCAAGCATCAACCACTAATCTTGGGTAGACCTTTTCTAGCAACTGGTCGTGCTTTGATTGATGCGCGGAAGGTGACCTACGTTTGGCGCCAATGATGAAGAGCTAAAGATTTCAATATATGACGCCATCAAGCAAAGACGTACGGTTGAGCACGAAAAGTGTTATTCGATCACCATCACATCGCTAGTCAAGTCTCGCACTTGAAGGGCAACCGACCATCGACGGCATCTATGCCAGGAAGAAGTGGACTCGGCATAAAATCCGAGTGATTCGCTCAAGTTCGGTGGAAGCTACTCACACACGCATTGGTGGTGCGCAGTGAATGCTAAGTACAAGGGCGAGAAAAGTTTGGAAAGACCACGGTTGTCAAATCGCCCAATCGACGAGAGGTAACGCCGAGCTAGCGACGATAAATCCAAAGACCGGTTGGGAGGTAACCCAACATTTTACATGCTTTTGCTTTTGTTTTGTTTTGTTTGTTTTCTTTGTTATGTCGTGTCTTGTTTGTTTGTTTTTAAGTCCTAAGGTATATCATCAATGGCGAGGATTCTATCCACCGCCGGAGTAGCGCAACATTTGAGGTAAGATCTTTCCCAATCACTCTCTTCTGCAAACATTATTGTCTCCATTGCACACTGCTGACAATAAGTTTTTTTGTGGGAGTGGTCGAGTGTGATGTGGTTGAGAGTCGGTTTTTATGTTTTGCTTTGTTTTGTTATGTTAAGTTATTATATGTTGGGGCTTTTGTCGTGTCTTTCGTGTTTTTATCAGGTCGGTCGATCAACGAGTTGAAGTGAAATGTGTTAATCCATGTAGCCAATGATGATAGAAATTTTCTGTTAAATATGTGATAAGGCACATGATATGTTAGAAAATGACGATGGATAACTTGAGATTGCTTAGCTTGTTGTTTTAACCATTTGCTAAAACCGCGAGACTTGAACTTCATCGTATACACATCTTGTTACGCTTTCTTTTATTTGTGTGATATCGCATGTTATTATCTTCTAGAACTTGCCGTTTTTCCGTGTCGAGGCTGCAATATGTGTTTTGAATATGGAAAGGATAAAGACCATCTTTGTTAAACCACATATTTACCCAAACACTAGCCCAATGATATACACCGCTTGTCGCCTTCTTTGAGCCTTTATTAGACCTTATTCTTTCGATTAACCGGATGACAGGAGGTGAGGATGGATATGGGAATTAAATGGGAGAAAATTTGTTTTGATATGCAAAAGGGGATAAAAGATAAAGTATGGTACCTGTGAAAAGAATAGACCCTATAAGCTCTATTACAAGATCAAGAAAAGAAAAAAAAAATTGGTCAAAAATGTGAGCATAAAGGAAGTCAATTATCATATTTTATGGTACCTTAAGTTGAATAAATGTCAAAATAGCATGTTGGAAAGGAAAAGAAAAATGGACAAAGTCCATATGTGTTGATTGTATAGACGGAAGTGCTTAGAGTATACTTGAGTCACTTAGCCATATATTATCCTACCTCAACCAATGTGCCTACAATACAACCTATGAAAAGTCCTTTTGATCCTAATTTGAATGCATTTGACGTGGTGGAGATATTAGAAAATGGCAAGTTTATGGTGAGATTTTTGCATTGCATTGATTATCGAGTGCATACACGCCCTTTATTTCTTTATGAGTTGAGTGTACTTATATATTACGCATATGCCATTGTCAGTGGTTGAATTGAATGAGATTTTGCTTTCAATGGTTGTACATTGTCGAGTTGACTAATGTTGTCATGTGCACTAATAATTTTGAGATTTGAGATATTTCGAGGCTTGATTGTGTTAATCATCTTTGCCGACGCCGCTGATCTTTCGTCAGGTCCTTCTTCTTTCTCGCTCGCTTTGTTTGAGGACAAACAATGCTCTAAGTTTGGGGGTTTGATAAACGCGTATTTTACACGCTTATTGTTGGTATTTAAAGATGATTTTAGATCAATAAAGTGCGTTTATGTCTTGGATCTCAATGCTTTTATATATTTTGGAAGATACTACTCTTGGGGTTCTTCTTGGTGTTTTGTAGCTTTTCGGGTGATAATCACGACAAGGTAAAGATGTAACCAAAGATGATGAATTGTATATAAAACAATATGGATGTGAAAAGTTTACAATGTTAAATAGCATCTCGATAGGAGTCCATAGGCGCAAACGGATTGCAATTCAAAGTTCGGACGCGAGAGAACGGAGCGAAACAAATGGGTCGCGCAGGTAGCTAGTGACCACCTCGCGCGTCAGGATGGCCGCGAGAAATTGCCAGAACGCCTGTAACCTCGCGACCGAGCTTGCGGTCATGAGCCCGTCCATGAGGCGAGGTGGTGGGCACAAAATTAGGTTTTTCTGCACCTATATATCCCCAAGCTTGCTCCCGTGCCCTAACCTTCCACACCGCATTTTGGACCTTTTCTCGCTTTTTTCATTGTTCTTCATTTATTTTCGCTTTAGCTTTGATTTAGATTCATTCTAGTGTTAGTTTTTCATCATTCTACATTAGTTCTACGCATTGTTATCGATTTGAACGGTTTCGTCCAAGGAAGGAATGCTGCTTTTCCGCTTTTCCGCTGGGTTTGGATACGAACCCAACCATTGTTCTTCGACGCTTCCTACGGGTTTTATCAATTTAGTTTTGCTTTTATGATTATTTCGTATTTTATTCCGTTATTTATGTCTAGCTAATTTATGTTCTAATCCTGTGGTTTGCATGATTCTATCCTATATGTTGTGAGTCCCGCTATTGTTATTTACCTTCCGTGCATTGATTCATGATTCTTGGTGCTTATTTATATGTGTTGATTTCGATCAATCTTGATGCATATCATAGTTGCGAGTTAATTACGTAATGCTTTAATTGTCAATCGATCTCGAATGCATGATACGGATAAGCCTCGAGTCGAATCGAGATAGGAACATTCGTAGGAAGCATATTCTTTGTGATCCTTTCGAGTTGCTTATTTTCCTCTAGAGACGTAAAGAATAGGGAAAATTACTAATCAACTCGTCACAATTGTCGTGAATCAAGTTGTTGGCTACATATGTGATCTTCCATCTTGTCGGATTAAAACGGTTAATAATAAGTGATAAACATACGTTGTGGATAGGATTAGTGCATCCCTAGGTTAGTCTTTATCTCTTATATTCATCTTTGAGTTTTTATTGCCTTTGTTTATTTTCGTTGTTACATTTGCTTGGATTTAGTATCCAAGCCCTAAAACCTTTAAAACCATAACTGCTGTTTCGATAATGATGAAGGATTGAGAGTTAGATTCTCGTGTTTTCGATTGCAATCCCTCGTGGATACGATACTCGACTTACCATATACATCGCGGGTTCTTTTCGTGCGATCAAATCTTGTCGATCAAATCCTGTGGATACGATACTCGACTTACCATCTCCACCGCTTAGACAAAGTTTTAAACATTCATCCTTAGACTTTTATTTGGTCAGAATGGGCTTAAGACATAGGTGGAAATTTTTTCGAACGAGGCTAAGGTCATCATGGACTCGTGTTCGAGGAATTTATTTTGTCCTCCATGGATTTCCTTTCGCCTTTTTCTTACGGGCCTCAGCACAACCATCTTAGGACTTCATCAATATATATTCTTTTATTTCAAGTCCTTCATTTTTCTTTCAATTCTGGGTACCTTCTTTATATTGGGCATTTTGCCAATTTATTTTGAAATTTTGGTAACCCTTTGTCTCCTGCCCATCACGAGGCTACTGTTCTTCTCTTTTTGTCCGCCTTTCTCTTCTATTAGCTCCTAAGTCCAATTGACTGGCAGGCTTTTTCCGTGCTAATTTAAGTGAGTGAAAGAAATTATTAAGCTCAAGGGGGCTGAACGAGGGATTAACATTAGGTAGGATATTTTTGGCTCAGTGGGCTATTTGAAAGAAAAATTACCTAAGTCATCTAAATGTTTTAGCTAAGTCAATAAGGCCTCGATATAAGAGTGCACGCAAGTTCTAGCAAAAGCCTAATGAAGATGTCATTAATCACACAAGAAAGGAAACTGTGTTGATCAAGATACAACAGTTTAAGCTCAAAACTCACCATGTGTGCTCAAATTCAATTCGACATCCTTATTTACATACGGTCATGCTCAAAACAAAATTCTAAAACTACTAGCATTATTCAAAACAAAACAAAATACAGCCAATCAATCCCACCAATTTAAACATGCTAACCGACACAAAAATCTAAAACCCTCCCTCACTCACACACTTTCAGACGAGCAAAGTGGGTAAACAAGGAGGAACACAAACACGAAACAACGAAACGACATGAGCAGGAGTAGGCCCTGACTCACACACTTTCGCCTTGGGCAGTGGGTCGAGGGGACCGACTCTTAACTCAAACAAAAGCGAACAGACAAGAATCCCCTCATCACACACTTTGCCTAGGCAAAGAAGTGAGGAAAGGGTCGACCACCAACAACAATGTAAACAAAACAAAACAACAAAAACGTAAACAAAACGAAACAAAACAGAAACAAAACAAAAGTGAGGATAAAAGGTCGAGGAAGTTCGGATACCGAATCCAAAGGTGGGCAAGTAGGCAAGGTGGCATCATGGGTCACTTTTTGTTGTTCCTCCATCCCGACAAGCGGGCTTTAATATCCTCCTCCCGGCTATCTCCTACTCTCTTCCCGGGCCGATCGAGATCGGGCGAGGTTGTTCGGGTCATCGTGGTCGGCTCCATGAAGACCGGTTTGCCATCCCGGTCATAGTAGATGTCCTTCATTCGCCCAAAGATAGCTGTGTCGATATACGCTGGCTTTGCTTTCGTGTCGGTATTCGCTTCGCCCAAGACCTTGGCCAGGCCAAGACGGTCACCAAATGGGCAAGAGAGATCCTCCGCTGGGACGAGTCAGATGTCCTTGAAGTGGGCCATCGCAAACGCGCAAAATTAATCTTGTGGCCATGCCACATGCACCACGTAATGAACAACTCCCTGGGAGATGGAGTTGCCGCCGTCCACCTTCCCAAGAAACGTAGGACAGTGAGGCGATGGCACATCCCAGTTGCTCTTCACTCATCGCCTTAGTGTATCCCGATCAATGTTGTGCCTGCACCAATCGCCGACCATTTTTCATTCCACCTCCCCTGTGTGCTCTGGGACGGTGAAAGCCTCCTGTACTGTGGTCTTCGCCTCAAAACTTCGCCATGCCTGTGGTGCAGCTTGAAGTCGCTCACGGAGAACCAGAAGTTGCGCCCATCGCCCAAATTTTATGCGTCCGTGGTCGCCCACCTTGCCTCGGGTTTTTACTCGAGGTTTGAATGAACTCCTCGCCAACAGTGATGTACACCGCCCCGGCCATTCCAAAACGCCCCCATCCAATCCTTGCGAAAAACTTCTTCACTTCATCCTTAACCCGCAGACTTTCCAACACCTCCATGTCTAGCGCCTGGGCTTCACAATGCCCCTCATCGCTGGTCCAAGAGGTGAACCATGGGTGGCCTCCGTGGTCGTGATGGCTTTCCTTTTCCGAAGAGGTGATGCCATCTGCAAGTGCACCCATGAGTTCTCTTTCGCGATGGCACTGGAGCTCCGATGAGGCTTCTTTCTCAAGTGGTGGTGGTGCCCTCGGAGTCTTTGTCAGCGGGGGTCCCTTCTCTTCCTTCACTTTTCTCCTTTTCGCCGGAGGGCTCCAGTCACAACTTCGTCCGAGGTGGACTCTATCCCCGGGTATCCTCCTTTTCCGTCATTGGGCCTTTTCCTGAACGCTTGGCTTTATTCTTCTTGGCTCGCTGCTCTCTCGGTGGTTCCTACTGCTCTCCTTTGTGGGCGAAGGTACTCCTCGATTATCTTCTCCGTGTCTTCGGAGTTTACTGGAGAGGGGCTCTTGGGCATCTCGGGAGTGGCAGGAGTTTCAGAGGGGATCGCCATCTTTGTTTCGAGCTCGGTGGTTTTCTTGCTCGTCGGGGAATCGGAAATTTTGTGGTGTTTCGCCTCGTTTTACGGGTGGTCATTTTTGAAAATGGAAAGGGTTTCTTCTTTAAGGTTCAGGTGAGAGAGAGGGGGAAGTTGCAGAGGTTGAGGCGACGGGGTTAATTATGGAGTGGCTGACATAAGTGGACGCACGCCCTTTCTCCCGACAACCACCGCCACTTGTTCCAACTCACCCTCGCCCACTGTGAATGTCAAGCTGCCTCATCTTGCCTCTTCGATCATGATCACAACGCTCCGTGAGATTTACCAACACAACACCACATCGCAAAACGGGGCAAAGCCCAACAAAAAAAAAAACAACACGTAGCAAATAAATTACAAAGTTGCCTCCCCGGTTAGCGCTGGTTATCGCCGGGTTCGACTGCATTTCTTCATTAATCTTTCCCGCCGAGGGCTTGCTAGATGGTCGCTCAACCATATTGCGGGAACCGACCTCGATTAGGAGCAGCAAAGTCCTCTACACCTCAACAAGCAGCACATCTCGAGCAACAACGTAATGATGATGGAATGATGCAAGCAATGGAATCGATGGCATGGATTTTATCCGCCCAGAGAATGGCATTCAAGGTAAAGTTTTCTCCCAACCTATTTCTTCTCAAACCTTATTGCTTCCACATTTCACAATAAGTTTGGGAGTAGACGAGTTTGGTTTGATAACGCATTTATGTTTCTATGCTTAAGGTTTAGTGATATGCTTTGGGGTCTTTGTCGGTCTTTGTGTTTTTATGGTCGGTCGATCAACGAGTTGAAGTGAAATGTGTTAATCCATGTAGCCAATGATGATAGAAATTTTTAAATATGTGATAAGGCACATGATATGTTAGAAAATGACGATGGATAACTGAGATTGCTTAGCTTGTTGTTTTAACCATTTGCTAAAACCGCGAGATTGACTTCATCGTATACACATCTTGTTATCGCTTTTATTTGTGTGATATCGCATGTTATTATCTTCTAGAACTTGCTTTTCCGTGTCGAGGTGCAATATGTGTTTGAATATGGAAAGGATAAAAGCCATCTTTGTTAAACCACATATTTACCCAAACACTACCAATGATATACACCGCTTGTCGCCTTCTTTGAGCCTTTATTAGACCTTATTCTTTCGATTAACCGATGACAGGAGGGAGGATGGATATGGGAATATGAAATATGTGTTTGATGAGAAAAGTTTGATGAAAAATAAGTTGGAAAATTTGTTGTAAAAGAATAGACCCTATAAGCTCTATTACAAGATCAAGAAAAGAAAAAAAATGAAGTCAAAAATGGAGCATAAAGGATCAATTATCATATTTTATGGTACCTTATAGGATAAATGTCAAAATAGCATGTTGGAAAGAAGAAAATGACAAAGTCCATATGTGTTGTAGATAAATGGGGTTAGAGTATACTGAGTCACTTAGCCATATATTATCCTACCAACCAATGTGCCTACATACAACCTATGAAAAGTCCTTTTGATCCTAATTTGAATGCATTCATGGGTGGAGATATTAGAAAATGGCAAGTTCTATGGTAGATTTTGCATTTGATTGATCGAGTGATACACGCCCTATTTCTTTTACGAGTTGAGTGTATCTACATATTTACCATAGCCATGGAGGGTGAATTGAAATGAGTTTTCTAATTGTATTGTCGAGTTGACTAATGGTCATGTGCACTAATTTTTTGAGTGATATGTTTCGAGTTGATTGTGTTAATCATCTTCGACGCCGCTGATCTTCCGCGTTATATGTTGAAAATCGAGCATGGAGCGGCAGCGAGCCAAAACGAGCAACTGTCAGGTCTAAACCAATCTAGCTGGTGCTAGGTGGTGGAGGACAAACCAAGAGCCCGTGAGGAGAGCGACGCGAGCTCATGCATGCGCAAGCCCTAGCAGCCAGAGAACTCATCAGACGATTCGCGCCATAGCTACGATCAACAGCACCAT